>JBCAUF010000032.1:24713131-24723228 GCA_038406115.1 Haemulon aurolineatum
CAGAGCCCCACAGTGGAGTGCCCCAGGTGAGGTCACTGTGCAGACACAGGCTGACTGAGATTAAAGCCTCATGCTGCCAGTTGGAGTTGTGACTAGCGATGGTCCAAAGATGATGCTTTTAGAGAATATCTCTTTGTGTCATGTTTGTCGTTTTGAATGCTGATTTTTGGGTAATTTTTGGGAGACATGTTTTTTGACCATATGCAGAATGAAGAAGGAGAGCTGGAGAGACGAGTCTAAACCCTGGCTCACCACTGCTGATCACAGCACAATGTGTGCATGTCAAATTGTCGGTTTTGGAAAGTTGCAGAAATGGTCGCACACAGCCCCTCCTGCACCGACGTCAGGAATGTGTGGGAGGAAATCTGTTCAACCAACCCACCAGCACTTCTGGCAGACTACACTGGCAGCTTTATTTACACCTTAAATTGTCCCTGCAGAGAATCAACTGATGGGATATAGTCTGGATTAGGCACACTATAGAGACAATTCAACCTAAATCCAGAAAGATTTCTTGAAACGGCAGTGGCAAACCCCAAGAAGCCAAGGGGTTTGAGGGACGCCTGTTTACCGCTACACCATGTCTGGAGAGGTTAGGAAGAGCCAGAGATGGAGACAGAGAAAGTTATTATACTATTTTGCTGAACTGACAACTAATTCTACAGCTTTTTCTCTTATTCTTCAGGTTCATCTTCACGGGTTACTGTCCTATAAAATGGTCTCATTTACCTTGAAAAGCAACTTTAACAATACAAGTTGTTTAAGCTCATTATAATTCTACGGAAATTGGCTCATGATCAAAGCAAATGCTCCAGATAAATGGCTCTTTTTTGGCCTTAATTGCTAGCATTGTAACATAACCAGCCTGGCCTTTAACTGCTTCTTCAAAACAAACAGTGGCTTGTTGTTGCGCAGGTTGTTCTGTCAGGCTCAAGTGAACCACTGGTCTGAGCAGACTAAGTATCACAGCTTTACTAAGGGCAAAACATATCGTATTAGAATTAAAGGCTTTGAAATTGACATTATAGGCCAAATAGCTAAAAATAACCAGTATGAGAGCTTTAGTCTTAATGCCTTTGGAATTATTAACAGAGCGACATATCACAGGATCGCCTCTGACATCTGTCAGACAATCAAATAAGTCCGTCATAGAAGAGCCCAGGCCACTCTCTTCATATAGCCTATGCAAAAATTTCAGTTTAGACCAATGCTACAATGATAGATACCAAAACATACACTCATATACACATACATACACCAGCCCAATACAGTAGAGATAAGGCAGAGGACATGTAGCTACATGATTTTTATCCAATTCTCTCAGTTCTATGAGGGCAATTTGGGGTGAAAGTTTGCAATTAAACACTGAAACATGTCATCATTTACTAGATTGATAGGGATAAAAACTGAATGAGTCTTCCTCTAGTACCACCAGTGTGCTGACATTTTTTTTGGTTAAGAGTGAAATGTCTCAACTACAATTAGACAGATGGACTGTAGTACCTTTGGGATCCCCTGACTTTTCATTCAGTGCTATCATCTGGCCTAAACGAAAAGTCAAGTCAGACATCAATTATCTGCACACTAATGACATTCCCATCAACTTCATCTGTACTTTGTGTTAAGCTCTAACTCCCTGCATGTTAGCATGCCATGGATTCACACGTGACCGGGTTTCATTTGAAGATGGCCGTGGGATACGGCTGGAAACTCGTGCTAACACCTCGTAACCAGACTGTTGATGACATGATGATGATGTGACTGGTAAACATCAGAATGTTATCATTGTCACTGGGCATGTTTGCTTGCTGATGTTTGCCTTTAGCTCAAAGTTCAGTCTCACCTTGTTGTGAGCAGGACTGTCGACTTATTAGTCTGTAGGGACTTAGTCCTGTTTTTATTTGAGTAATTTGAGTTTGTGAATCACATGCACAGCGAATTTATCACACTATCAACTAATCCTACTCCTCGTCTGTAGTGTTCATTGCAACACAAGTCATTTTCCTTTTCTCCAAAGAAAAACCCATAATCCTGTCCAACAAGGCCCTCCCAAAAATGAGCAAAAAAAATTCTATGACCCCGAGACACTGGAATTACAAGGCAACACCAGGTTCACCGCCCCCACACACCCCACCCCCGACATCTAAACATAGCAATCAACCATCTACCGGAGTGGACAGTATGGAGTATGGTAAGGTTGACAGTGTGCTTGTGTCAGGGAGCGAATGCATTTTTTAAATCTGTGAATGGAGTTTGTACAAACCAGTGTGTTAAGTATCTTTTGAAGCATCTTCTATTGTTTTTCAAAGTTGAACGCGTTCATTCTCTGCCAAGTCTACATTCAAAATATCTACAGATTTACTTGTCAATATGATATCACTGATTATTACATTAAAATCTTAACTGACTACAGCTCATCAATACACGATGTGATCACATCACAAGCACATTGAATAACATGATTTTTCTAAATATAAAATGTATCTATCCATCTGTAGACACAGTCAGGGTCGACTTTGTGTCAGACAGCCTAAGCTGTCATTACAGGTGTTAACTTTTGGCCTCAAGGTCTTTTTTTAAGACACACCCAGCAGGCATACCCTGTATATAGACAGACAGACAAACATATGAAAATAAACTGCATAACAAAAAAAAGGTGATGTAACTTACAGCTATTAAATTAAAACATATGGTCAAAATCACTCACACACACATAAACAGTAGAGAATGTTGGTGAGCTCAGCTCCGGGACTTCTCTATGACTCAGGGATATAATGAGAAGGTATGAATGACAGTGTGTGTTTTACTGCCCACACACTCTCTCTCTCCCTCCCCTTCTCTCTCTCAAAGTCAGTTTCAGATGACAGAGTACTCTGCTGATTCCTCAGTGTCCAGGAATTAATGCTGATGACACGCAGCCTTTTGAAGGTTGTGTTTTGGTGCGTTTGAAGCGCCTGCCGTCCTCCGGGAGTTGGCGAGGCAGCACACCTGTAGCTGGGCTTGAATAAGCTCTAATGTAAGGCTGGGCTCAGCAGATCCTGTGGCCTGGGAGCTCACTGACACTGTTCAATGGCAGCTTTGAAGTGCTGATCATTTACAGAGGGGGAAAAAGCAGACTCCGACTAAGAAATGGACACAGAAAATGTCTTGAGGGAAGGAATATAAAAGAGAAATATGGGCACAAATAAAAAGATTCCCCTCCTACATTACCTGAACACCTAGTCAATAGTAGAAAAGAAAATAAGACATTAAATGTGACACCGAGAAATTATGGCCTCTTTGCTCTCCCAAAGAAACTGTTGGACAGTTTAGAAAGGAAGGAAATTCAATCTGAGCTGAAGACGAGGAGCAAGCCAGAAGACAAGAGTTTTCATTGGAGTAAGGAGAAAAGATGTTAGCCAACAGTTCTCAAGACTGGAAAACCTAGCGTAACATAATGACCAAAGGGCAAACCACAGTTTGGACTGATGTCTGTATTAAGCATTTTTGATGTGTTCTTTGCTGTAATGAACACCAGAGAGGAGTCTGTCATGCTGAGCTTGAGTTACATGGACTGGAATCAGATTTGTTTTGTCAGGATTGCCACCAGCATGACCTCAAAGAAGATGACACTTTCATCAAATATGCTAGGGAGGATTTGCTATGGCTGTAATGATACAGTCACTTCAGTGAAGGCATTATTTAGATTATTTCTAACTGCTCAAATACTAACTTTTGTCCATGTCCATTAAGAGAACCTTAGATAACTGTCATCCCTGGAGGCACGTGTTGAAACCTTCATCTATTAACTATTAGCCTTTAACCAATCAGGATCTGTCTGATTGAGCTTATGCAGTGGTTGACTGATAAACTGCATCATATGTTCTCTTCAGAGGTAGTGTGTGGGCATGTCAAAAGTTTTTATATGTCTGTATAGTAAAAGGCAAACAGCTGAATCAGTGGCGATTGCACTGACGTACGTACCATTAATGACAATGAAGTAGAATTAATAACATGTTCACCTTAATTGTTCTCTCACTCAATATTTCTACATTAATAATGGGTTATGGATAGTTACAGTGGGGTGGGGGGATTATAGAAAAGACAGAAAACTAAAAGAGAGGAAGAGACGAGAGGGACAGGAAGGAAGGAAAACAGTAAGTAAAAAGAGAGGAAAAGAGAAAAATGGTGCAATAATACCCAGAGGTCTTCTGTAGTTAGAGATAAGCTGATAACTTGACAAAAGGGAAAGCAAAGATTAGCAGGACTGCTCTCTGTGAGATAGTGACATTGCCCACACACTCAAATGTAAGCATGTTCGTGCACTTATATCCACAAATCTGTGCACCCCCAAACACTACTGTGATAGATCAATGAATGCTGACACACTATTGGATTGAGATCGGTCAGCACTTTATCCTCATATTGCTTGTTTGCTGAAAGTGATTTTGACTATTATTCCACTTTTTAAATTCTATTTTTCAAAATCCATTTTTTTGATGTATGGCATCTGAGACAACCTTAATATTTTATACAGTACAATGCAATGTCTACAACTTTTTAATTTGAATCTGTAGGTAAGTAAGTGGAAATACATGCCGAGTCACTGAACAAAGGCATTTGTTTCTTATTCAGTTGAGCTTAAGCTTCATCCAGGCACTAAGAGATGTAGGCTGGAGGTGTGGACATGTAGTTATTTTATCAGTCCGGCTCATCACTGACATCAAAGTTGTTTAGGGTTCAAAGCCCTCAGCAGCTGTCCTACAATTCATCCAAACTCACGGAGGTTAAATTAAGGGCAACAGAAAATAAACCAGACTCTAATATTTGATTTGCCTGACTGGGAAGGCCAACTTAATATGTTTCTCTGAGAATTTAAGTTTGCATAAAATAATGCGTGCAGGGCTGTATCAGATTACACAGTGACAACACAGACTACAATTAATAGTTTTGATGAATAGGAAAAGACAGACAAAAAGGGTAAACATGGGAGAAACAGTGGGGAGGATGAAGACAAAAAAGGAGACGGATAAAATATGAAAGCAAAGATTATGAGTGAGAGAAAGGGGACTTCCACCAAAAAGGCTTAGAGGCTGTGGTCCACTTGCAAAGAAAAACACCCACTCCTGTGCCTCACTCTTATTCTAACCATTTTCATTGCCACAGTGACATCTGTACCAACTGTGGAAACTATTTTCTTTCAAAACTGTTCACACTTCACAAATTGATTCCTGAACCCTTTAAGCTTCTTTCCTCTGCTTTTCTATTGTCTTTTTTACTGAATGCATATGTATCTTTGATTTTGTTGCTTAGCTAATAAACCAAATAAAGTCCTGCTTTGATTAAATAGTCTGAGCTTTTTCTTTTTTCTTTTTTTTTCAAGCTTTTCAGTGTGCGTTTGTGTGTCCACGTGCTCACATGTGTCTATGTGTACAGTAAAAGTAAGAAAAAAAAATTGCATTCGTCCAGAGAAACAAGACAGGGCAACAGATGGAGGAAAGTAGATAAGGAGGGTTAAAGAAACATCACCTACAACAATACAACACAGCCAGGGATGGAGCCAAGAAGTTTGCTTGGAGAACACACACACACATAAAAGCAAGGTTAGCACAGAAAAATGCTCTGGAATGAACAATGTTAACCAAGAACAGCCAACCAGCATGTGAAATAGGGCTGCACAACATGAGGAAAATCTGTGGTGTGCGATAACACTGTTCAAGACTGTGATGGTGATGAGACATGCGATAAACAATTGTTCTGTGTGCACCACTACTAATTGTGAAACATACAGGACTAACGTGACACATTGTTGGAAAGCTAAGACTCTTATATTTCAACTGATGCAAGATATAGTCATGGATGAAAATACTGGCACCCCTGGAACTCTTCCAGAAAATGCACCATTTCAATAATTTTGTCCAACCCAATTTTTGAGTTTTGTGTAAAATGATGTCAAATTTGGCCTTTTTTTCCCCAACGTTTTTGTGTTGTCCCAGTGCAGTTAAAGGAAGTAAACATGTGTATACCAAAATATTTGTAATTGCAACACTTTTCTGGGAGAAATGGTGCATTTTCTGGAGAGGTTCCAGGGGTGCCAATATTTTCGTCCATGACTGTATATTCAAAACAGCAGGTACAAACAACGCTACTGTCAGACCACCAACAAGCAAACAAAGAGTTCAGACTCACCAATAAAGCCTCAAACAAATCCTCCAGTCCATAAAACCCAAACAAAACGAGTCTTGTCACATCAGCAAAGGGCCTGACGATCCATTCGAGTAAAACACATTGTTTTGTTGTCCATACATAACCAAAGACAGCTGTTCATCATTTCAAACCCAGTCTCTGCCAGGTTTTCTCCGTCTGTAACTCCTGTTACCATTTAACAGAGACGACAGTCCTGCTTCAACATCGAAGCTCAACTGAGACCTTATTTGACATTCCATGTCCTGTTCTGGCTTCATCTGTTTGGGCAAAAAGGTATCCTGGCCTCCATCGGAGGGGTTACATGCTCAAATGCCCAGTGTGAATGCATGGTGCAAGTAAACATGATTTTTGTTGTTCATCATTTGTCAGGCGTAAATATAAGTCAGACAACGACTCGGTTAGAGCCACTGGTTTAAACCAAAGCTAATATAATGGATTGAGGTTGTGTCTAGTACATAGCAGACTCTCCTGCAAGTAACTTTCTTACAGCTCTTCTCTTCATGTGTCTTTCTGCAAGTCTCTAGCACAGTTATGCAGATGATATAATCTAATTTAAATGTAAATGTCCTGTTTATGTCATTAAGGAACTGTGTATAAAAGTGGGTGCTTGAATTCGAACGTGACTTTAACGTCATGAGTGCTTGGTATACTCTATTTCCACTGCTCACTATAAATGGGGAAGTCCATAAGTCATCAAGTCAAAGCAAGGTCTCAACCTGTTCAATTCCTGTCATGGGTTTAGCTCTAAATCCCTTGAATGCAACAGGTGTTTTCAATATCTAATCTTGCCTTGTGAGTCTCAGCCAACCAGGACTCAATCATCACTCATTATTGTTAAAGAATTCAAAAGCATTTTGTTCAAACCGCTCGCAAATATCCATTCCCCCAGGCAGTCCTTCAGAGCAAATCATACAAACATAATTACGGTCAAACACTAACACCCACACTCGTGTTTATCACTATAGAGTCTGAGTTTGTTATAATGCTCTGGCTCCCGAGGGGATCAACAGCTCCTCCCAAAAAGTGTATATCCTCATTACTCAGACAGCCGCTGAATTATTCCTGCAGTTTGTTTTTGTGTGTTTGCTGCTTTGCATTCGAGTGTGAAACTGACAGACATGAAAAGCACCCTGAGGACTGTGTATCAAATGGAGGTGGGGAATACACACTGCGGTACACGTGTCTGATGTATCTATAAGTCCCATAAGAACTCAGATACTAAAAATTATATCAAATTAGATACTCATATAACAGTATTGATAACAGTTGACACGAACATTGAAGTGTTGAACAGTCACAAATTTTAACCTGGCCAGTGGACACATTAACATTAGCTGTTTAAGGTAGCGGCTATGGCTACTGTAATAATAATGTTAATGTGGGAACTAGGCAGCAAATGTTGCCATCTGTAACATTGACAGACAACTTTCCTTTCACAGGATTACATAATCATTTGTATTTGAAAAGTATCATTTCTCCTAAAGTCTCAGACTGAGGTTGAGAGAAGTCGACCAGCAATTAGAAACAGTGGCAACCCACCAACTCCATCGGATCAGCAACAAGAACATGGTGCCAAGCCACCAGAAGCACAGAAAATAAGCAGAACTTGAGTTTTTTAGGGATTTTTTTTCACCACCTCAAACAACCAATAAATTATTACCATATTACCACTACTTTAAAGATTCTTAAAATATTTCTCATCTTTCTTCATTAGCTACGCTTGTACAATGTGATCCAATACAACACCTCTGCCATAAATTCTACTTTTATAAAGTTTAAATTTTTCTGTTTATGTTGAAACGATCAGGAAGGTCATAATAATATGTTATGTTTATTATGAGGTCATAGTGCGTGGTGTTGTACTGATGTGCACTGATGTGTTGAAAAGTGTTCCTAATATTCTGCCCTTCTTATGTACAGTACAGAATGTAAAGGCAGAGGTCAACATATTAGACACACCTCTCAGTATAATGCAATCCAATTCAACACCTCTGCAACTAATACCTCTAAGACAATGTCAGCCAAAAGTGAACATTATGCAGAAGCTGTCAGATCACATTTGACTGTCCGAGTGTATTTAATGAAGTGTCCGTGAGTGTATAGCTACATCTTACAGTTATGTTATGGTTTGCACTACAGCAGACAACATAAAAATCATGCTGTCATTGATGGTATTGTTTGTATTGTCCTAATCATTATTAAAAAAAAAGGTTTGCCTCCTAAGTTTTTGTCCCACACTATATTGAAAATGGTATTAAGTATTTTATTGGGTTTGAAGTGTGAAATTCTAGTACCTGTTGAAAACCCTAGTCTGGTGATAATCAAAGAAAAAACACAGAGCCTTTATTAGGAATCCAGACGCACAGATTCAGCCACTCACACACTCAAACACACACACACAAAGCTGAAAGAAATGAAAAGTCCCTTTAGTGTGTTGGTAAATCAATGGCTTAAGAGTGTGGAGGCCATGACAGGGCATGGTTAGGAGAATAGAGGGAGCAGGGAGGGAGTGTGGGAAGAAGAAGGGAGGAGGAAAAATAACAGCAAAGAAAAGACGAAGGCAAGGCAGCATATGAGGAAGAGAAAGTGGAGAGAGGGGTCAGGGGTTCGGAGGTGGGTATAAGTTAGGAATGCCGGTGTGGCAAGGATTGGCAAACTCATTGACCATGAACACGACCAAAGTTATGATAATATCAAATATGGAAAAAATACTGAAAACAAAAAAATATTGTCCATGAAAAACAATTTTAGGATACTGGTGGTAGGAAACTTTTTGCAGTATCATCAGTCATACTGTCAAAGACTGCATTGAAAGTCTTTACTTATTATTATCAGATACTGTATTATCAAAGCCTGTTTTTGATGCCATGGTTAAGATTTCTTTGTGTAAATTCAGTGATTAGAAGGTGAGGCCACAGTGAGCTGAGGGAAACAAAGGGAAGGTTACAAACTCCTTTTATTGTGCACTGTTTGGTTCCATCATAACTCGGGAACATGTCGTATTAATCTGCCCCTGAAGACAAAGGCTGAAATCTGATCTCCAAATCCCGATGATGTGAATTTTAAATAAACAAATAGAAAGTTCAGAAAGGAGAGATAAATAGAAAAACTCCAAACAACAACAATACATAACCAAAATGATGGGGTAGCAGGTGAAAAGAGCTGCCTGGTGTATGAGAAGAGAGGAATCAAGAAAAGGGAACAGGATGTGGGAGAAGGAGCGAAGGCACAGAGGAGAATGGCCGAATGGAGGGGAGTGGGCCGGTTCGCCCCCGATCCCCACTGACCTGTGAGTTTTGACCCCTTCCACACCCTGTCATTCAGAGTCTGCCTCTTAATGCGCCTTTAAGCCTCCTGCAAGGTCAGAGTTCACTCCCAGAGGGCAAAGGTCCGACAAGGACTCCAGAGGCTGGGGTACAAGAAGTTGGGCACTGAGCAATAAGTAACACATAACACAAGATAGGGTGGGGCAGAGGCTGGCATAGCCACAGATTTAATACTCTTAAGACAGCAAGAAAGGGGGAGAGAGGGAGTGATGGAAAAGAAAAAGCCAGTAGGAGGACTGAGGAATGAAGGGGCGGGGGGGTTGGGAGAGGGTGGGTGGACAAGAAAGGAACTAAAATAGCCAGATCTCGACTTTCTAACCTGTAATTACAGCTGCCAAAACTAGAATGATGAGCAATCTAAACAGAGTCTGGGGCCTCTAATTTCAACTCCGCAAGTTTAATATTTTATTGTGTCAGTTTATGGTGATGGCTAAACAAAGTTCAATGAAGTTCTCTGCCTCTGTGATCGCCTGTCAGAACAGCCCTGCAATTTCTCTGTGGGTCACTGTGTGTGTGTGTGTGAGAGAGAGAGAGATTGTGCGCATTTGCCTACCAGAGCTTGACAGACTACAATGAATCTCCTCT
>JBCAUF010000032.1:24745466-24764848 GCA_038406115.1 Haemulon aurolineatum
CCCCATGAACAGAGGCTATAGTCCTCGCTGCAGGGACCCCGGTTCGAATCCCACACCATCTCCTGTCCATTCTCCACCTGTCCTATCAATAAAGGCAAAAAGCCCCAAAAATATACTTAAAAAAAAAACAAAAAAAAAACTTTCACTAGATTACTTCATTTACACTTGTCAGTTTAAACTATGGCTCCAATGAACTAAAGTTTTCTTTGCCGACCAAATCTACATAAAAAATATTTCTAAGTCAAATCAAATATTATTTATATGGCACTTTTCATATATAAAAGCAAGACAAAGTGCCTCAAAGAGGCTAAAAACAACAAGGACAAAAACCCAACCCTCCCACCCCGATAAATACACAGAGACACACACACAAGTTCACGCCCACTGCACACACTAGAGAGAGACACGGCCCGGCACTGAGACCTGAGGCAAGGAGATAGCCACATTTGGGGGCCGACCACACTGAGAGGGCTCCCGGCCCGCGACTACGGGGAGCACCGCCACAGAGACAGCCCCGACCCGGGCAGACAGGAGGCTCCACACCAATGTATAGAGTCCTCCAGCTGCCCGGGCCAGAGCCATCCACAGGACAGCACTCCCGTCAGTAGACCAAAAAGCAGCTCCCAGTGTGGCAGGCCCCCATGAGGAGACACTGGAGCTAAAAACTGAGGGACTAAAACTGTAGAAATAGATAATAAGGTATAAAATGAACAAAATAAATAAAATGCTTTTCAGCTCATGAAATTAAAACATGTACTTAAAACATATAACTAAAATAGTAAAGATTCGGTATGATAAGAAGTCTGATAAAAAGGAATAAGATTAAAAGCCTGATAGAAAAGGTGAGTCTTGAGCCTCTTTTTTAAAAACATCAGCAACAACAGCCTCTATAAAAGTAAGTGAGTGAAAGCGTAACAGTCCAAAAGTTAAATAGAAGAAATCTCACAACATCTGGTGGCACTGTTAAAAAAATGTTTCCACTTCCATCCTGATAGTGTAATTATGACAGTGAGGTTCTCTCCAGCGAATGTCTTTTACCTGGTAGTTGAAATCACTGGTTTCTCTCAGACTGTCAATGGTGAGAAGACACTTCCACACTCTGCCTCGCAGGCTCGGAGGAATACCCATCCTGATGAATCGCTCAATCTGAAAATACAGAGAATGAGGGAGAACAATATGCATGTTTATTATTACTGCATGGTAAAAACACAAGGGTAGATTATTAACAACGCTTCTTCTGCAGTCGACAGAAGTCCCACCTGGCTTTTGCAGATGAAGCTGGCTCCATTCCAGTAGCTGAGCAGCTCACACAGCTCTTTCACCCTGACGGAGCTCAGCTGGGGGTAGCTGAGAGAGGCAACACAACGTGGTGAGTTTAGACTGATTCATTGGTTATTTGGGATCAGGCGATTTCAATGAAAGGAAACAGTGAGTGCTCAACATCTGACCCAATGAAGTGTGATCATCAATGATGTAATTCAGTATTGATTCCTCTTTAGTTTTCACTTTTGTTTTTTATCACGTGATTAATGACATCATCCAAGACTTCTGGGTTAACAGTATACAACCTAGATTATAGCTACTTATCCAGCTAAAATAATTATAACACCCCTCGTAACTAAAGCTGTCTCTTACAGTAAGTACATCTTAACAAATAAGCAGTTTTCAGCAACATTTTATGTATTTATTTGTATTCTTTTTTTTTCAAGAATAGAAACTGGAACAATAGTGCTGTCAATTGATTTCTATATAGTTAACATACTATATTATGTCAGCTAGTTGGATATATTTATGATAGTTACTGTTAAGTTTAGTAATTAACGTTGCAACAAAGGTTAGGGTTAGAAAAAAATGAATTTAATATTGTATATGTGAATATTTGACACTAACGCTATCAGAATTTAACAGGCATCAATTAAACTGTCCTGAAGCACTTTAAATGCCCTGGCAGCCAACTAGCTAACAGCCAGTCAACAAGTCTTCAGCAGCTAACACCACTCTGTCCCGCTGCCGCACCTGTAATCGTGACATCGGTGATGAACTTTTTGGTCCTTTCTTTTAGTCAGAGCGAAGCCAAACTCGTCGAAACGCAAGTTCTCACTGCGTCTTCTAATCGTTGAGCTTCTCCTGCTGGCGCTGCTGCCACTTCTCCTCCTCATACTTGGACAAAAAAAATACAAACAGTTGTTGTTTGAGTCCAACTTCGCCCGTTTGAAAAATCTCTGCAGCCAACAACAATGCCCCGGCTGCTGCTGTCAGACTCAACGGTCACTCGCGACACGCCCCCTTTCTGACGTCACCGCCAACTGAAAATGGGCGGGATGAATCCGAGAGGTTTAAACAAAGACAGACAGCAGGACAGGACAGCTGTCTCAGCATCGCTGCTCATCATGACATATGTGCGCCTCATACAAGGAATAAATATAAACGGCTCTCCTGTAAAATTAATGAAGATGAAAATCTAACTTTCTAATTAGATCTTTTCATTCCCCTTTCAAATTCTAAAGGTTCATTACATGAAAACATTAGATAAAGCTACCTAATGTTTTAATAAATCTTGGTGGTTTGTTTTGTTGCTTGACTTGTTTGCTGGTTGTGTGGTTGTTCTACCATAAATGTTTCTTGTTCTCAGGTCTATCTTAAAAAGAGATTGTGATCTAAGTGGAGCAATGGTCCATCATTAAGTATAATTCAAAAGTCAAACCTTGCACACACACACGCACCTTATGCACATTAATTGTGAACGTTCTAGGAATGGTAACACAAAAAGCAAAAGAGGATCAGTTCCTGTTTATTCAAAAGCACCACTTCAAACCAGTGGAGGTCAGTGCTGTACCAGACAGAGCTAAGCACTGCTAATTTACTTCATAAAGATGCAAGTATGTTGGCTTGAACTTCATCCTGCAAATGGAAGAGAAGGATTGTTTCAGCTGCTGTCCATCAGAGAGAACCTGGAGAGAACTTAAGATACGGCAACAATGCTCTGTGTGTTCATATGCTAAACCTCTTGTGTGTGCACATGTGGGTGCAGCTAGACACGTGTGCTGGTATGTGTACTAGGCTATAGGTCATTCACATGTGTGAGTCATCTGGACGGTGTATACAAAAATATACAATAAACATGATCACAGTATATCTGAAAAATTCTCAAATTCTTTACTGTTAGTAATTGAAATTATTCACTGGGGGCAAATTAAAGGAAATGCACATGACACTTACATGTTCTTTATTGTGGTGAAAAAAAGTACAAAGCCTACATAATGTATAAAATTGGTTGGACATGATCTTTATGTCTGTAAGGATTAACAAGGATAAAGGCAGTATCCATTGCCAGCAAAGGATCACTATACTAAACAACGGTGTATTATAAAATACTCATCAATAACCTTCTTTAATTGGTTCTTCTACTGTATAAGTGATGTTTGTTGCATACTTTTGGATTACTTTCCATGTGATAACACGTGTTTCGAAAGGGCTAACGCCATAGAGCATCATCTTCATTCTGCAGTGACTGGGTTGTTTCTGCGTGTCTCCACTTTGTATATCGTCTGGTAGCCGTCATCCCAGGCATACAGCTGTTTGTCTCCGGGGTGGTAGTGGATGCTGCTGTGGCTGGTGTAGCGTTTTGGGAAGAACATGACAGGACTCTCCTCACTGCGGATGGGTGACACGGGAAAGAGAAAATTATGTGGCTGCAAAGTGTGCCTGCGTGAGTCTGAATAAAAAGTTTGTTTGACACTGTGATTGAACATTCAGTTGACCTTTCTCTGTTTTTCTGTGTATGCACGTGTGGGTGGTTAATTATGCAAAATGCATGTTAGTGTGAGCACCCAGGCTATACTTTATCTTGTTGGTCTTTCTGTCTGTGTGTAATCAAACCTGTGGATGGTGTCATGGATGTCGTAGAGACACTGTATGGTGGAGCGTCCTCCGTAGCGTGTGTTGTAGACCACATAGAGGGTCCCACAGATTATGAAGGCCCCTTCGGCATCACGGCTTCTGCACTGTGTATCCCATGTATATTCCACTGCCAAGGTTCCTGAGGCAGATGCAAAAAAAACCCAAAACATGTGTTCCATATAGACCAGGTTATGTTATTTTTGTATGAATAAGCATGGAGGTGATGTGGCCTACCTTTATCCAGTTTAGTAATGACCAGGTTTCCTCCATACTCAGGGTCAGCATGGATGATCCACAGGCCGAGTTCATCCACAGCCAGGTCCATGTAAGTGTTTGGGTTCAGACTATAGACTGGTAGACGACCTGCTCCTGGTAGCAGTGTGCTGTCCACCACCGTACCGTTCAACAGGTCGACCTTTATGTGATAAAGCACGTTGTAACCACAGGATTGGGTAAGAATAAGAGTCTACAGTCGTGTTAGTGTCTCTGTGTTAAGTCAAGTTTAGCATGTTCACCACCATTGTCTGAATGTCTGTACAAAATGACTTGGTGATCCATCCAGCAGACAATGAGCTATTTCAGACAATCCTGAGAAAAATACTGAGTAATACATAGTGATTATGAGTCTATACTAGTAGACAAAAAATGTTCTACAGTGTTCTATTAAATTTTTTGGAAACATGCTTTTTCCACACTAAACGTCATGCAGCCATTACATGTGCCTCAAAACACGATACACTACACTACAGTGTCTTGAGAAAAGCCAGCTCATACTGGAACGAAACTGTTTCTTTTGGCATTGCTAGCTCACTGACCTCAGCTAACACAGAGCCGCAAAGGAAATAGGACAAAAATCAACTCCCCAGTGACTAAACTCCACTGAAGTGATCTGGAGTCAGCCTCCAGGCAAAAGCTCCACTGCAGTTCTGCTCAGACATTGTTGGGAGGTGAAATCAGTGAATTGAAATCAGCAGTCAGTAATTGGCCTCAGCGACTGTTGCCAAACAATGTGAACCTGCAGTGCGAGCAGTGAATAGACAAACGGTTTTATTCATCCCCCCCAAGAAGTGCCTTGATGGAAAGACGTATATACATCATTAGGTTTTGATTACTTGACTTCAGTCACACACCTTCAGTATCTGGTTGGGCGTGTCTGCCTTGTGGCAGTAGAGGAATCCGTTGTAGACCACGTGGCCCGTCCCCTGCCAGTGGAAAGGCAGCTGCACCACCTTAGCTGGAGAGGTGGAGCTCCTCTCTGTGAAGCTTTGCAGAGAAACATACTCCAGCAGAGTGTTGTTGCGAATTCCGCTGAGCAGGTAGACCTGAAAGATTGATAACCAGTGGAGAAGTGAGTGACGCTGAGTGACTGGTGTTGTGCAATTTAGCTTTAACGTTCCATTCTCAGTTTAAATATATCAGTATTTTTAATCTGTGGTATTCGCACAATAATGACTCTTTCACATTCCTCCCTGATGAATCTCATTATGAGAAGTTAAGAAATAAGCCAATACTATTAAAATCTGCCATCTATGTATTTTATTTATATTTCTGAGATAACTGAATTACTAGAAAGAATACACTGCTGAACTATATGGGAACCGAAGAGCTGATCTTGGGTCATTGTAATTAATTTTCATTGTTATAAGAAAGAGGTCAGGCATCTTCCACCAGGAATCCCTCCCTGAGAGAAAGATAAGCAAAGGCTGCTGCCCAGAGAGAAACACAGCTGTCTCTCCACTGTAAACAGTGTGGTATTACTGCGGTGACGTCACCTTTAAAAAGAACAAACCTTAGCCGATCCTTCAGAGGGGTCCTTGAACCAGGAACCAGAGGTGTCTCCGTCCTTTTTCACAATCTTGAGAGACTTGATTTGAGTCAGGCTTGTGCTGCAGTCTGGAGACGTTAGGGAGAAGATTGTGAATGAATGGACCTTTATTCAACTGTGGCACAACGTCCTGTGCAGTACACTTTGTGCCTGTGTCTGTTTGTCTGGCTTCAATTATCTGTCCCTCTTTTTTCCCTCTTCTCTTTGATTCTCCTCCACTAGCACCTAATCCCATGAAATGCTGTAATCATCATCAGTGTCACCCACCCACACACACACAGAGTACACATGCTCTTCCCACCTTTCTCCACTTTGATCGTGGATTTCTTTTTCAGCTGGTCCAGTTCTGCAGCCTTTATCTGTTGCTCCAACAGCGCCTCCTCCATCTCGATGTCAGTCTGGGTGGGAATCTTGTTTTCCAGATACTCCAGCTCTCTCTCCATGCGGTCCACTCGCACAGTCACGCTGTCCACCTGGGTCTTCACCTCCGATCTATGGAGCAAAGCAGTTCAGCTCTCGCGGTTTATTTAGTCACAGACTAATTCATTCACCCATTCTTGTTACTCGTGTCCGTTTAGACACGTTTTTCAGACAGGCCTACCTTAGAGCAGTGACACTGGAGAGATAACTCCTGATTTCAGAAGAGAGGTCATAGGTCTTCTGGGTGACTGTTATTGTGTTTTGTTCACATTGGCTCAGACGCTCCTGTTGACATTGACACAGAGATCACAGAAATACATCCTTCCTCTTAAAACTGATGAATTCATTAAGAATAAAATGCACCTTTGCACATTTCAGTGCACTCAGGAAGTTTGCAGCTCAAGCCTCACTTTCTGCCTAAGTTGATGAGGAAGTTATGCTGGCTATAATGTTACCTAGCACTAGCAAACTATAGATACAGTAGATACTGAGAGATAGTCAGTTCACTGAATTCATCAATGACACTTTTTTTTTAGCATTGTTGTCTATGGCTGTTGTTCAGCAAGTGTCATAGTTTCACTTTAAATGAGGAAAACCAGTTTTCTGCTACAATGGTTCATTTGTACATCACCCCTAAACTGATGCAAATTAGACCACTGACCCCCATTTGTCAAAATTCTGAAACAAACACAGAAGTACACAAATATTTGTTATGAGACTGTATAACATTACTCTCTTAGCCAATGGCGTGAATATTTGGAAGGATTTTATAGAAATGTATGGAAAACGTTTTTAGTATTTCTGAAAATAAAATTTTTTTTAGTGAAAAGTCATAAAAAATGTAGAACAAAGGTTTTAAATATTCTAGAAAAAGGTGGGAAATTTTGAGAAAAAGTTAGGGACCCCCTTGAACCCTCCCGGACCCCACTTAGAGAACTCCTCTACTAAATGCCACTTGTGAATGAGAAATAACACATTCTTTCTTACAAACCATAAACTCAAATGAGTAAAACCGAAAACACACCATTCCTAAATTTATACACAGTCACAGTTTTATTTGACCAGAAACAAATGTTGGACAATTTTATAAAACTTAAGCCCAATGATGCTGTGTGATTACTGTCAATTCACTGACTTTATGACTCGCCTTTTACGTGCTCTGTTGCACTTCGCCCTGGCGAGAGTGTTAGCCACAGCTGATGATAAAATATTCTCACAATCACCTGAGAGTGCTGTGAAATGAGGTACATTACAGTGCATTACCTCACCGAGCCTTACAGTATGGGCTACTACTGTATCTCAACAAATCTGACGAACACATTTGCAAATGTTGACTCAGACGCCCATAACAGGAAGACATTATAAAAGCCAGTGAGAAAGCTGAAATGATGCCAGAACTTTGGCAGCCATATGATCTGAGCGTGGGGCAAACATGGTAAATGGTTCATTGTCTAATTCATTCTCTAATTCATTAATCTGCTAATTTTAGGAACTGATGTAACGTTATATGAAAATATTTACTCTATATTCAAGGTCATCTATCAGTCACATTGTGAGCAACAGTTAAAAGTAAGAGCTGCTCTGATGTCTCCCATGGGATGCGGGCACCTGATGTCAGCACACACTCACCTCCATCTGAACCAGTCTCCTCTCCAGGTACTGAATTATGAAGGCATCCTGGGACGAACCCTGGCCCTGGACCGGACCCACAGCCAGATAGAGGCACAGGAGAAGGATAGGAAGCACTCTGCCTGACATTTCTGCTGCACTTCTGTCAACAGCTCAGCACTGAAAGCACCGCTGCAACAGCACCAACTTCACTATGTGCGTGTCTGAAACGCTCTGCCAGGGATAATCGGGCCTTACTCCTGTATTTCTGACGCTTTCCTGCAGAGTGTAACCACCTACAGTCTCCCACACTGAAAGAGAGCCAAAGGAAAAGAAAAAAAAGAAAAAAGAAGAGAGATCAATCCATATGGCTGCAGTCACAGTTTACAACAGTCCCGCTGTGTTGAAAGTAATCCTTGATGGTCTTTAAACGGCTGAATATTTGCTTCCCCCCACCCCTGCTGTGCTCAGTGGGTGCTTTGGTCCTGTTAGAGTTGTAGCTCCACAACTAGAACTTTCTGTCTTGTGTCTCTAATCGGTTGTTGCTCCAGTGGTTTTGGATCCAAGTGAACCTCACCCACGGTCCCTCCCAGCCCCTCTCTCTGCCAGCCACTCTGTCTGTCTCTCTCCCACCCTCTCTCCCCCAGTTTGAGTGTTTGAAGCATGAGAGAGGAAACCAAATGAAGAGGAGGAGAGATAGACACGGGAGAGAGAGAAAGAGAGAGAGAGCTTGAAATAACCGAGACAGTTCATATCCTATTGGTCAATCCTGCAGTTTTTTATTGTAATACTCTCCAGATGGCCCACTGACACGTCCTCAGTTCTCAAGCAGAGCCGAAGCTGTCCAATAAAAGTTGTTAACCAGGCTGTATACAGCAATCATTCAAGTAATAATGAAAAAAAAATCTTCATTCACCCACAGAATACACTCATTCTTCACAAGACTCCACAATTATTTTGTTATCTTGCAAGACACAAAGGGTGTTTCCGCTGGCAGGATTACAGGTTTTATATTAGACATTATATTATTATGCTTCAAAGCAATTATTAAATAGGTGCCTTGTAATTTATTTGCTCCTAATTCTATATTGTGACATCAAAGACATGCCATTATCTAATATCATAACCTCCCAAAGCAGTGATTATTCTGACTGAGGAGACTGAGGGCTTAACAAGTTAGAGCACAAATAGGTTCATATGCAAGCTAAACAGATATTTGACTTTCAACTTCTTAGCAGTGGATTCTGGCATTAATATCATTCCTGATTATCCAGATGCCATTCTGACTGATTTCGGTCCAAAGATTGTCACTGCCATTATGGATAATTCCTGGTTTGCTGCTGTGGCTTCATGACTTTTATCTCCATCTGGTGCTTTTTAGAGCCACCTGGGTCTGTTTCCTGGACTTTTTGTTATGACAGACAACATCTGGTTGTCAGCTTTCAACACTGTACTCAATCTGGCGCACATTAATCACAGAACTTCGCGTACAGCAGCAATGGACAAGGATAATAGAGGATAAGACACTAATATGCTAACAAAGCCACATATCTCCAACAATATCTTTTTTTCTTTGCATGGTTTCTTGAGCTCTTTGGTATTTCATCTTCTGTCAGGCCTCTGCAGGCATACCAGCTTTCTACCAAGAGATGGCGCCACATCCCATAAGAGCACTACTACAAACCACACGCCAGTTTAATAGTTGCAGGCCTTACCATGACAACCCCACCACGGCCACCCACTCCCCCTCCTCGACCAATTCACCTGCGGTCTATAATTATAGCCTACTGCTAAATCTTCTGTGTGGTGCAGTGGTAATAATGAGGCGGGAGGAAAACAAGAAGGAACAGAGAGAAACCAAGTTCACGATCAGAAATGCGCTCTGCTGCTGTGGTTTCTGACTCTCTTGGCTTGCATCCCCTACAGCTAAACAAGGTCTTTGTATGACTCCAATCCACAGGTTCACCATATAGTATGTCTATGACAAAGGAAATACTGTCTCTTATCCTGTTAACCTATCCTAGGTCTGTAACTTTGGAGGACTTTCCTCTTGACTGGACCAACTTAGACCACTGAAGCCTCATATAAGCTTTGGAGAAGTTGTGAGCATTTTCTTGACACAGAGCTACGTTAGGTTTGTCTGTCACGGATGTCAAGGAACGAATTTATGATGCTATGATCGGCCTAACCTGACAGAGTCATCGCCTCGAAATACAAAAATACAGTGTAATCTGTTCCTGTATGTCATGATTCCACTATCTGCTCGTTGTTTCACTGCTTTACAGCAATGAACCCAATAGAGAACATTTGTTGCCATGGAGTAGATACATGCATGGGGAAAGGTAAGGTACGGATTTTATCCTGTTCCAGGTGATCCGATTTCTCTTAAACACTTTGAAATCTTCTAACTGTGTACTACACATGAATGTGGGCAAACATACCCAAACTGCACACACACACACACACCCACCCACACACACACAATGAGATGCGACCTCATAAAAGATTCAGCACAATTTGTGGAGGAGACCTATAAAATATCCATAGAGTCTCAGCAAGACACCCGACTGGGTTCACGTCCAGGACTGACAGGAGTAATCTCATGAGCTTTGTATGTGCGTGTGCTTGATTCTGCATTTATGAGTATGTTTGTTGTATGTGTACCTGTGTGCTCCTGTCGTATGCGCTGTACTGTATGCCTGAATGCTTTTCTGCATGTGTGTTTGTGTATCCGTGCGTTAATAGGATATGTATTCATATTGATGCAAGTGAGTTTGACGGGTCTTCATCTGTATACACTTGTTGTGTTTATTTGTCATGACAAGGCCAGGGCTGCACACATTTCTACATTTACTTCATATCTGTACTGTATGTGTTCATCTACTGTATGTGTACGGGTATGCGTGCATCACTAAACTGTCTTTGTAACAACTTAATCTGCCTGGATCATGTTTAGAGACAAGCTTTCTCTGAAGTGTTAATGAAAAAATGTTATGTATTAAACCATACTGTGATTTTTCCTCAACCTTAACTTAGTGCTGCCAGTGTCTGAATACAACCATGAAAATGTTGAATAATGCTGTAGTCTCTACGAGTGCCTTTTTACTGATACATCCAGTATTAGCATTTTTGTGACCTGTGTATAAGACTGTAACTGTGTCTCCATGTGTCTATGTGATTGAATGTGTGTGTATCTATGTATGTGTGTGTGTGTGTGTGTGTGTGTCTGCTTGAGTGATTGAGTGAGCGATGTCAGCTTCCCACCACCCTTGGGAAGCGAACATCATCACTGACCTTTCCTACAAGTCTCTGTGTTTGGCAGGTGATAAGGTTTTAATGCCAGCCAATGTGGACGGGTTCCGGCTGGAGACAGGTGACTCTGTACAGGCTGAGTGGTGCGGAGGACAGAAAGTGGAAAAAAAGACATGTGCCATCATATCACAAAGTCCTTAGAGTCCCACTAACATTGCTAACCTGCTGTAGCCTCATACCTCACGTATAGACTACAGTGGTTGCTATTGCTTTCACTTTTCCTCCATCACCACATTGACTTTGTATTTAGTACTTATCAGGAGATGTTAGCATGCTAACACACTAAACTAAGCTGGTGATCATGGCTAACATTATACCTGCACATGCTGATGTAAGCATTGTTGTGCCCAAGCACACATACCCTCAAAGCAGCTGACATGGACAAAGACTCTTTCTGATTTTTTCCTTACTGTCCCTCTCCTCTCACGTGTGCTCATCCTATTCATTATAAATCACTTCGACCTTCCCCTTATACATGGTCAATATCTGCTGTGTGCCAAAGTGCCCCCTTGTTCCTGACATCTTCTCACAGTTGCTCTCTGACCTTCCCACTCTGTTCTCTCCATCACTCTTTCTCTTTATCTGCCACTCTCTCTCACTCTGTGGGTTGTCTGACTTCCCGTGGTTCCACCCGTAAAAATTTAATTACCAGAACGCTCCCTGGTGAAGCAAACCAAGGTGAATGTCAACCCCAGGTATAGACATTAATTAGGTTTTAATTCAAGTAAAATGTATTGTTACATCACAGTAACATTTCCATTCCACCAGGAACTTCACCCCTTTCATTCTTTATATTTCAAAGCAGATCTGATCCACATTTGCATTTGCTAGTTAGGATATGTTTTGTGAAGATGTAATTGGAGCAAACATAACAAGACCACAACTAGGTTAATCCTTCAAAGGGAGACCCTTTATAAGCAATCGCACACAAGAATATCTTGTGTGTAATTTTGTCAGGTGAGTCGACACAGGTTTAAGATTTATCATCTACTTCCTGTGTAATTTGAACCAATAATATATGAATCTACAGTATATCAAAAGAATGTTTTCAGCCTGGGATTTCTTGTCATCCCTCACATCTTGTTTGATACCATTCAATGCATGCAAATATGAAAAGCAATTTTGCATCATTTCCCAGAGAAACTACTAGAAAATATCGCTCTGTTATTCAGTCTCCATCTGCTACTTGCACAAGGTCTGGTTCTTTCTCACAGGCTCTCTGTAGAGAGACTGCATTATGTCTCTCAGTTAGAAATGTGAATGAAAGCTCATTTCTTTGATAATGAATGAAAAACGGCATATTCATAAAGAAGGTTTTCAAATCGTACTGAGGTATTATCATCATCGTTGTGCTGTGCTCATAATTTTTGACAATGCAGCAATAGTTACAAATTAGTTACAAATGAGTTGAGCTGCAATAGTTCAGATGTCTCTCTTTGTCTTGTTGATAATGCTCAACTGATGTTCAACAGCCATTTGGATTGAGTCAGATTAATGAAATGCTTTACTAATTGTTTGCTTTATTTGAATATATGTTGTTGAACATTAGTTGCACATTAGAGCATTGGAAATTGTCAAATACTCTGTGACAATAAAGTATCCAAATAGCCACATAAAGTGTCCGGAATAAGTATTTGTAATGAGAACAATGCTGCTTAGAGTGACAAACCCACAGATGATTGTCACCAAACCCAACAGTTTGTTCTGCTTTACTGCCTTGGTTCCCTCTCAGTGGCTACGTTTGTTGGAGGAAACCTCTGAAAGATCTCTGTGAAAGGTAACAGTTGTTGACTATATTATCCTGAGGAGGATGTAGTTTGTTAGAACTTGTAGTCCTGTGTCTGCAGCATCTTAGGGGACTTGAGCCTGATCTATGCTAGGACACTCGATACCTTTGGTGAGAGCTGCTTGACAGAAATCGAAAAGCAGCGCAGACGTTTTCAGTTTATTCTTTGAAAGCATTCAGTCATCTCCATGGTGATCAGATGTAATCCTCCAGCCTGATTGTTTATGTGATATATTTCTCTGACAGCTTGTTTGTTTTGTATCTATATTTGTGCTACTTTGTATCCTTCTGCATTTTGATGAAGGGATTTGGAGCTACAGGGTTAATATGTTGTGGTCCATGGATCACAGCAAAATTCTCCAGATGTGCATTATTAAAAAAAAGTGTTGAGCGACATATTTTTTCTGTTGAAATACATTATTTCTGCCAAGAAATACTCATCAAAAGTATTGAGTGCCCTACCATACTGTGAATCAGGCTTTGGTGAAAAGCGAGCACAAAGTCTCTTTCAAAGACCTTTGAGCCTTCTTATGCAACAAAGAAGGCCTAAAGATGATACAGTTGTTTAATGCAACACAAAAGTTTCACTTGTTTTAGTTGCTTCAACCTATGTGCACTTTAAATATCTAAAGGAGCTAATATATAAAGCTGCACAAATCAGTCTTTTTTATGTCATTATTGAGTGATGGATTTAAATGCCATGCAGTTTGAACATCGTTAATCTCACTGTATTGTTTTTACTGTGTTTAAATGGACCTGTTTAGGTTCAATCTCAGAGCGCCCATCTTCCTCGTCTCCTGCAGCAACAGGCAGTTATTTTCAGTGAAAAAGCTGCAAAAACCTGCTGCAGACTTCCTGTACAAAGTAACAGACAGAGGCAGTTATCAACCAGAACTTAGATGAAGGACGGATATCTATATAAAGTAACATAGTCTGTTAACATAGTCAGTGTTTTCCTTACAGCTTGAAAGTATTTGTTAAAATGTGTTGAGGCTGATTAAGAAGAATTTCTCAGAAGTACATGATTACTTTTGTGCAATAAGGTTCTGGATGCTACAATGAGTGTTATGAGTGAGCTCTGTATTTCCAGAATAATTAGTGCCCAAGGCATTTCAACTGAATCAGAAACACACAAACAGGTTCTCAGACAGAAAATATAGCTGTTTCCTATGGGATCATCTGTCACTGTAGTGTAATATTTCCATGCAATCCTCAGTTATGACAGAGCGAAAAATAACAGACGAAAGATTTTTAATCATGTGTCACCTTACTTTATCATGAATTATTGAAAAGCTTGTCGTTGCCTCTTAAAGGGCTGCGTCATGTGTACAAAGCAAATGAGGAAGCCCTGCCTGCAAGGCCTAATTCAGGGTAAAGAAAATATCTCATTAACAGCTTGGGGACCTGTCGCCTCCAGAGCTGTCTGTGGTGCTGAAAAGCAATAACCTATAGCGCACATTTAGAAGTCATTAATCACTTCGCTATTGTACTGACCTGTTATTTGCACATGTCACTGATGTATTGACCTGTTATTTGCATATTTACAACCGACCCTCATGTGAACCTTGCCATTTTCCACATAAGCATTTTCAAGGCATTTTCTCCATCAACAGTGGCACTGCTCAGATGTGTTTGTTTACAGCATCATTCTTGTTCACTCTTAACACTGCGGTGCTGAAATCACAGGAAATTCCGGGACATTGCAAGAAGTGCGTCTGGCAGCAATGGTCACATCTTCAGTATTGCCTGAGCCATTCTGACTGTCTGGAGGCACCAGCAGTTTGTGGAGAGGGAAAAAAGGGTAAATGTTGAATGCATTTGATTACTTTTGTAAGCGAGGGAATTCCCATCATGTCTATTTGTGTCAGTATTTTCTTTTTACATCATCTCTTTCCACGAGATGTTACTATGTGCCTCACTCTTTCCATGTATCTCCCCTCCAACCATGTATCTCTTCATCCATGCCCTCCATTTCCTCAAATGTGACATGAGGTAGATCTAAATTCACTAATTTCAGCCTCCTCAATTCCTCTCCTCCGTCTTGGTCCTGCCTACATGAGATGTGAGCAGAGGAGGCAAGGAGCCGACGCGAGGACAGAGGAGTCGTGGCAGCAGCATTTAACAAAATGAGACGTCCTTGCCTCAGAGCTGTCATTTTAAAGCGTCGCAATTTACAGCCTCCCTCTGTATTTATGATCTCTGTCAGATGAGCAGAACAGTGTTTATGATAACTTATATATTCAATATTAGTTATTCAATTCACAATGTGGCATAATGTAACAAAAAGTTTGACCTGTTTTTAACGTGTCTTTGAACATTGTCAAAAGCGTGACATATTATATGGTCGAGTGACATCATAATGACCTGTATACAGACACACCATTGTCTGTCCAACAGAAAGTAGGTCATATATTTATTAAGATTATTTATACTTTTTTAGTTGATCCATCTCTTCCTCATTGCACACATCATGTCATAATAATGACATAATTAATATCTAGGTGAAACATCAAAGAACAGCTCCTTACAGACATAATATCAAAGATGAAGAGCAGAACGTTTGATCATGTATTTGATCGTCTTAATTAACTTATCAAATTTATTAATACATAAGAAACAATTATGTTTCTGGTCATCCTCCCTCCGTGGTTCAGCTGTGAGCCACGCCTCTTTTTATTTGTTTCTTCTGAAAACACCTCCGCATAGGACACTCCTGTGTATCCTTGATCACAGCCCCTCCAGAGAACCTCCTCCATCCTCCAGCTGCATTTAAGGAATTGAGACGTCCTTCAAGATGGAGAGCTGAGATCGATTTCTGGGTCACAAGCAGGAGGACAGAGGAGCGAGGAGTCGAGGAGGCTGAAATTAGTGAATTGAGATCGGCCTATGGTTTGAAGCACCTTCAGCTGTGGGCTCTACAGAGAGCAGGCTCTAAAAGCACAGGAGACATCAGACATGCATTAGGAGTGGACAGGATTATGCCATAAGGCTATTAATATTAGAAACCTTCAGCACAGTACAATATGCTGAGAACAAGTAGTGCTGGAGGAAATGATGCCTAATCGCGAAGTGGAACCTTAGGAACGCAGTTAGAAAATTGTTTTCTAATCAGATTAAGAAGGAATACAATGGAAAACTGAGTAAATGAGTGCAAGGACTGAATGGTAAATTATATGATGACTGATATTTGTGTTCTCAGTGGAGGGGCTCTGCTGAATAAGACTGTTCCTGGACATTAGTTGCTTTTGAGACCAGAATGAGGTCTATAGGTGTGAAAGAAAGTCACTGTAAGGTCACAATGCACACAATGCAGCCATGCGTATGAACAGCAACACTCAACCTTCAGCTTTATTGGATGACCTTTTCAGCAATTCCACAAGCTGCAAAACACAAAGTACAAGACAAAACACCTTCTTTGGAGGGTCTTGGAAGCAGCATATCCATCTGCAAAGATGTTTAATTGGGCACAGAAAGCTTTTTATCACACTGACTTTGTTCTGCAAGTCTTAGATATTGCTCTGAATAATTCCTCCTAAAGGATACTCTCAACCTTAAAAAGTGGTCAGATAATCACATGGGATTTAAACAGTAAACTGAGGTATGCATCAAAATTAGCTGCCTGCTTAATTTTTTGATCAGGGGACCATTTTGACTATGAAACAGCTTGGTAGAATTTAGTGGACCCCAGGTTCATCATCATTAAATTCTAGAAAGCTTTGGGAGATCTGACTTTTAATATCACTGAAGCAAATAGATTATCTGGGTTACTGGACTTGAGAGGCACATACAACTGAATCATATGCATAACAGTGGAGGTAGGTAGGTTTTGAATGATCTGGCTGAGAGGAAGTATATTAAAAAATCAGTGGGCCGAGAATGGACCCTTGTGGAACTCCACAATCAAAATGGGCATCAGAAACCACATTAATTCGATATAAAAAAGAGAAGGTCCCATTGAAGAGGTATGAATGTAGCAGATTTAGAGCAATTTCCCAAAGACCAACCCAGGTCGTGTCAAAAGTATTACTTAAATCTAAAATCACTTCTTTAACTACTAGAGTAGGTCATGAGAGACATTGTTGTCTCTGTGCCACTATTAAAAAAAATGTATAATTCATACAAAAGATTGAGAGGTTGGGAAATTAGGAAGACAAGAAGCACCAGATCTGACAGTCCATGACAAGAGGCTGGCATCAATTATTGGACGGTCATTAAGTAGAATTTGTTCAGGGAATGAGGGACAAAGTGATGACATCCACCAAGAACTGTCACCCAGAGGAAATTTATTTCAGAACTGTTAAGATGATATTTGCAATTTCTTGTGTCTTTTGTAATTAATGAGTGCAAGGCCCAAATGATGCAGGAGGAGAGTTGACCTTTCACTCCCAGTTGTCAGAGCCAGCCGAACAGTCTCCCAGTCCTCCCTCCTAGAGTCCTGTCGGCCTGCCCACGTCCTGACCATTAAGGTTGCACAAAATCAGCTGGCTTTCCCGGATGC
Organism: Haemulon aurolineatum; assembly: GCA_038406115.1. Lineage (NCBI taxonomy): Eukaryota > Metazoa > Chordata > Actinopteri > Lutjaniformes > Haemulidae > Haemulon > Haemulon aurolineatum. Next base: position 24,762,816 of record JBCAUF010000032.1, read on the forward strand.
AGTGGATGAAATTGCGACAGGAATAGAAAACATTAATGAAACACTGAAGCTAGCAAAGTGTCTGATTGTTTCTTCCCCCATTTTTGTTTGGTGTAGCAATGTTACTGAAAAGGGAGATTCTTTTGTCCTGCATCCAATGACAGTGAAATCAATCACACCTGAGGTAAAACCCAGGGTCTGAGCTCTAACAAAGGCAAATCCATTTTGTACAGTATGCATGTAGACAACTCCATGGCCCGAGGTTGAAATACAATACAGACTATATGGACAAGAGTAGAGTATCTTCTCTGTCCATAAATGTACAGGGGTATATCGTAGTTCCTCCATGGATAAATCTGTTTGAAGTCACCATGTTTCCAGATCTTTACAATTACTTTCATGAGTACAATATTAACATGATAAATGGGAATGATGACCAAAATTGGTTGTAAAGTCCACTGGCAAGTTTTATTCTGGATAAATAGTGTCAGCGTGTGTATTAAAGTATATGTCCCTGCAGCCATGTTAAGCTAATCAAAGCAGCAATTAAGAATGCACTGAACATGCCCATGTACTTTCTGTTTCAAGAGTTTGTACATTACATTAAAGCATCAGAATTCAATGTATACAACAACTTTACTCTTCACAAGTTGCAGTTCCTTATAGTGATGAAAAATTATAGAGCTAGTCTCTCTGCTGACTGGTGGCTTAATTGGCTGACTATGTTATAAATAGCAAACAGAGCCATTCCCCGTACACCGACATCTCTTGAATGCATATAGCTCCATGAGGGTCTGCTATCTTGGCCATCACAGCACTCCCAGTAAAGTGCTACTGTTAGGAGCTCATTTCCATTGTGGATATGCAGGAAACCACACCCTGCTAATGAGCAAATGCTCTTACTCATTCAAGGACAAACAAACACAAAATCAGCAGGGAATGCAGCTCACTGAAGTGTGCTGTGCATCCAGGTGTATCCATTGATCCCTGTTGAGAGTTTCAGAGGGAGAACATTTCGGAACAGATGTTCTTTTAATTTTTAGAAATGAATGAAACAAAACATTAGATTTAAAATGTGCACCTTGTTCTTTTGCAGTGTTTCAGGGAAGCTCTCTGATGCTAAGGGCGTTACAAAAGAATACCTTTATGAAATAGTGCTTTGCCTGTAAAAGTGATATATGAAAGGAAATTGTGACAACAGCTGCAACAAAGTACATTCATAGGAACATTAGGAGCCATGGGATTTCTTGAGCGTCAGTCTTTAATGGGTGAGCTGCTCTCTATTCTCTAATCTTGTCCCAAATGGAAAACTGAAAAGTGGCCGATTAATTTCATTGTATTCTAATTGACTCTCACTGCTCCCTTAAATTCTAGTGTATGCAACAACCCCCTCCCACCTCTCTAACCTTAGTGTGAAGTCTTATATACTGGATTTATCACAGCGAAACAGGAAGCTTTCATCTTCTATTTCATTACACCTCCTGGATGTTGGATAATGTGTACTACCTTGCCTTCTCATATCATTGCCTAAGACATTGCCTCACCTCTTTGATAAGGAAATAGAACAGCTGGTACAGATGATGATCGGATTATCAGCTGTGTCCCTCCTACCAGGTGAAGGATCGGTAGGTGATTTCTTTGGCAGTGATTTCTGACCTTCACCATGAAGTTGAAATTTCACTTTTGCAGTTTAACTACTTTTGAAATGAATCTCTAAACTTATTATCCCACTGTCAAAATACTTAAGTGAATGTCATTTTAACTGTAAAAGTCAAAGGAGAAGTGAGTCTTGTCTTGAACTGCACTAATGAATATCTATAATTAACCCAAAGAGAAAAGCACAGCACAGTGAGCACAATTCTGTGAAAGATAGAAAAACACTTTGCACTGCCCAGGACGAAGCCAGCATTTGATTATGTCTTTCCATTGACTTCATGTTCAGTCTGAAGACACAGTAAGAAGCATACAGTATTGTGTAATGGAATTGTCTCTGGAAGTGGCCACTGAACATTGCTGCATGCCATTTATATCTTTCTTTTCCATGGCAGCAGAAG
>JBCAUF010000032.1:24802407-24822386 GCA_038406115.1 Haemulon aurolineatum
AGGTCTAGGCACTCCAGTATCCATGTGTGTGGCATCGAGTCATAGGCCTTCTTGTAGTCAATCCAGGCAGTGCACAGATTGGTGCTCCTACTGGTTCCTGTTCTGGGAGGCTACTGTGGTCCGCCTTCAATTCAAGCAACCACTGGGCACTGGTGTTATGTGATGCCTCCTCGAACCCTGCCCCCCCAAGTGGCAGTCAGTAGCCTAAACCACTGAGCTATCCAGTCAGTATATATATATACACACATACACACATACATACATACATACATAAATGGTTGCCTGGTCTGGTTTCTGAGTCAACCCACTCCACCATTCTGTCTGATATAAGGCTTGACAGCGGAGGTTTTACACAAAGTAAAGAAATATGAACACAGAGTACAGAAACTCGATAAGGTGTGAGGTCATTTCTTTTCCTCTCTGCTTTTGAAATGCTACACAATGCTTGCAGTGAAAAGCAAAATGACATGACTTTACTGAAAGAGAAAGCAACAATGGACAAGCACAAAATGATTCTGCCAGACAATCTGAAAAACTGAATTCATAATCGGCCAAATCGGCACCAGTCTCAAGTGATTATTCTTTAGTTGCAAAGGCTGTTTTGGATTTTAGTGCGACTATTTTGCATTTTAGCACCTCATCATAATCAATTATTGATATATTTGGATAATCCATCTGAATAATTACTTTTTCCTCAACTTTTGCCTTTAGGAAATATAATCATTTTTCTTTCTCGTTTAGCATTCTGAATAAACACAGTCTGTCCTCCCTGGGGAGCCAGGTCTGTCTGTGCCAGCGTTTTTCTCTGGTAAAGCTGCGCTCACTGTTCTCTCTCTCCCTCTCTCTTTCTTTCTTCCGTCTCTAGATGTATCGGTGAGCCTGTTGTCCCTGCTGGTAACCACCTGTGGTCTGGCTCTCTTCAGCGTCTCCCTCTTTGTCTCATGGAAGCTGTGCTGGGTGCCACTGAGTGGCCGCTTCCTCCCAGATGTCCTCAAAGGGGCGCACTTCCTGGGAGGAGACCAACAGCCCGTCCTGACAGAGGTACAGTAAGGAGGGGAGGTCCAGCTTCAGAAGTGAATGAGAAACTGCAATGAGAAACATTTAGTTTGTTAGGTGACTTGTCGATATTAACTTAACTTAAACACAGCATAGTCCTTTAAAGTTATAATCCTCAAGATTTTTTGAAACATTATCCTTTTCCACGTTGCCACTGAAAGTGAAATAGTAAAAGAGGGTTTTGTGAGTGATTGGCTGAGTCAATCCAATCAAAGGCCACCACAAAGTCTCTGCAACGGCTCATCCTTATAGAAGCAGAGACTTAGCCACCTTTTGATGAATGAAAATCTAAAGTTGATCTATTTGTGAAACAATAAAATAAGTTTAATGTTTAATCATAAGAACTTTAAATATGGCTGCCAGAGAGTCAAAGTCCATGGAAGTTTATTCTTTTTTTTAGCCTCCAAAATAAAGATGAAGTCCTTTAACATGGACTGCATCACCTCTGCATGAGGTGAACACCAATTACTCCTTCCCAAACTAGCATTTTATACTGACGCTGTAAACCCTGATGTCTGCTGGGCAGGTGGACGGAGAGGACAGGGAGTACAGCGAGGATGGCTGTGTGAAGGAGCCTTCGGGGCCCCCCTCGGCTGTGGCTGTCCCGGAGTCAGCCCTAAAGATAAGTCACACGTCACCTGACATCCCCCTGGAGACCCAGACCAAGGTGGAGAGAAACCAGGTCCACACTCTGGCCAGGGACAGGGTCCAGAGACAGATCACTGAGCCCACCTCGTCTGTACGGTCAGTACACGTCAGTCCCCGGAGAGCTACTGTCCAACTTTCGGTGTTGGCAGGTTAAACACAGATGGTCACACACAGGCACCTAGACCACTGGGTTCAGAGATATTTATCACAAAGTTGACAGCATATAAATCATCAGGTTTAAGGGAACAAGGTGGTTTCAGCAGTATCTTACAGCAACAAAGACTCATCAAAGAATAGAGTCAATGGAAGTGATTTGAATGATCTTATATGCTCATATTTTATATTTATTTATTTTATATTACTCATATTTGTGTTATAGGCATAATTCCATCCGTCGTCAGATGAACTTGTCCAATCCGGACTTCAACCCTGCTCAGTTCCAGCGCCAGGAGTCTCTCTCCGGGTTGGGCCGAATCAAACCAGAGCTCTACAAGCAGCGCTCGGTGGACGCAGAAGACGGCCGCCGCTCCGACAGCTGCGGGCGTCTCAACTTCGTCCTGAAGTTTGACTTCGACCTCGAGCAGCTGATCGTGAAGATCCACAAGGCCCAGGACCTTCCCGCCAAGGACTTCTCAGGGACCTCCGATCCTTACGTCAAGATCTACCTGCTGCCTGACCGCAAAACAAAGCACCAGACCAAGGTGCACCGCAAGACACTCAACCCGGTGTTCGATGAGGTGTTTCTTTTCCCTGTAGCGTATGCAGAGCTGTCGAGCCGAAAGCTGCACTTCAGCGTCTACGACTTCGACAGGTTCTCGCGCCATGACTTGATTGGCCAAGTGGTAGTGGACAACTTCCTGGATCTTGCCGACTTTCCTCGGGAGACAAAACTGTGCCGGGACATACAATATGTAACCTCGGTGAGATACCAACTTTTATACGCTTTTTATAAATTCCATCCCCATCACCTCTTCTTCTCATTCAAACTGCTGATGTTACATTTCTTACTGTAGCTTTGCACTTGTTACTGCCAGTACTGTGGCAGGTTGACTGACCACAGTGTTGCAGCATGTTTGCAGTTGCATAAATCTGAAGGTCTGTCAATCCAGCAGTATCCATACCAGCCTATATCCCATGTCTATTTTTCAGTCTGGCCAGAATCTGCTTAAACAATCACAAAGTCCAAAGAAGCCTGTAAAACCCTGTTACAACAGCAGAGGGAAGGAGATATATTAATGGACGCATCTCATTTCCCTTCCAAGTGGAACTCATCTGTGGTTTCAAGAGGCAGAGACATAGAAATATACTTAGACACAGTTAATGTTTAATGAAAGCAGTAGGAAACACTTGGGGGTAGTGACCCAGATCTACACTGACATAAAACTGGGATTGGTTTGACAGAGATACAGCAACACTGTCTATTTTACATTATTCACTGGGATAAACCTACAGCATTGGTATGCTGGGTAACTCAGTGAGGAAGTTTGATCCTCCTGCCAGGGAATTCCTCATGGTTCGCCCTGTCTTTTTGAGTGAGGACTGCAGTCTGGAAGGGCTCAGTTTGGGAAACTCTTCTTTTCTGGTTCATGGGCAAAAAGTCTCAGTGGACAGTCTACAGTGCTCATGATTACCTACAATTAGTCTATGGAATAAGAATAGATGAATAAATAATATTCCATGTTAAAAATGTTTAGTGAATGGGTGCTATGTGCAATTTTTCACTCTTAACACATAACATTTTCAAAAAATATAATAGTATCAAATATATAGTCTAGCTAGTTAAGTTTAAAGGTGTTTTTTCCGTCCATGTACTAAACATTATTAATGTAGATAATAAAATTTCAAGCTGTTTGGTGATTTTGTTAAACCCACCCACTAATACACCCCTGTCAAAGCCAAGCAAACGTTACAATGAGTAACGTTTAGAAACACATAGCAATACTTCACTTTAAATAGGTTCAGGGGAAAACATAACAAATGTTCACAAAGACCTGCAACGATAAACATGTCCATAATCAGGTCTGTCATCAGTGGAGTTATGCAGTTATTGAATAGCAGCAGAGAGCTGATGGAACTGCTTCAAATAGATTTACCACAATAAAAACACCAGCTGAGAACTTACACAAATTTTTCAGTGTGTCACTTAATGACTGTAGAGGGGTTTGTATTTCAGATTTGTGTCTCTTTAGCACTTTTGGGGTGTTTATTTTGTACCTGTCATCCTCTCAGCTTTTACTGCACTTTTTCATTTGTGTTTATTATGCAGCCTTGGCAAAGACTCCGTCCCTTGCGTCTAATCCTTTTATTTCAAGGCACTCCTGAATATAATGAGCCCTTTTGAAAAACAGTTGCTGAAGTCATGCAGACAACTGAGTCAAGGGCAAGGGTACAGGGTTCAATGAAATTCTGTGGCTGTGAACAAGCAACATAAAGAAATTAGGCCAGCGGTCTTGCCTGCTAATTTTACTACATCAGTGTTCCTTGTTCATTCTTTTGTTGTGCTGCTGTGCAGGGTGTACAGTTTTCATTTAAATCATAGCGACTGTGAGTGTACTGTTATTGAGGTTACAATCTGGGAACCCAGGCAAACTATAGGGGATGGGCATAAAATTTGATATGTTCCCTTCAGGAAGTGCCACCATCAGGTAAAAATCTCAGTGTTTCAGAAACGTACCCCCGGTGTCTGGAGTGAAGCCACTGCTCAGGCCGACATTTGGGAGAGACTTTGAAATGCACACAGCTGCCCCTCATCAAGTAATTAAGTTCAAAGGCAGAAAATGATCGTTAGCGAGGTCAGCACTCAGCCAGTTCTGACCTGTTATTGCAACGCTACAATCATGCAAAGATCCAGTGGGATTCCTCTTAACATACACACGCGCGCATGCACACGCCTCATCCTGTTTGTTCACCAATATTGTTTTGACACCTTCCAACAGCATTCCCAGCTAAATAAGGTCAGTAAAAATGGGTTAGAACCTCCTCTGAGGCTTCCAACTTGTGAACTATAGCTGTCCTGTCTCCTGTGTCCAAACCTGAAGAGTCCAATTTCTAAATATAATCCCCTATTAATCATCAATTTACCCAACACAGACAGCTATCAGCAATACAAACGACTGAACTTTTTCCAACTCAGGAAAGACTGCCTCCTCCATAGCAATAGAACATGCACTTATCATCAATGAACCATTGCAATTGCAATTTGAGTGAGTAATAAATACCTTATAATTTAAGATGCATATCTTCTTTGCACATTTTAGTTTTTTTTTTAGAATGTCTCTGAATGATGTGAAACACATGTATTTTCTTCAACAGTTTAGGTGTTGGCACTGTAGTTGATGAAAACATTAAAACCGTAATTTGAAATGTACAGTAGGTAGCCTAACATTCACCCAATTAATTGTTATTTGCTGCCTCTGGCCTACAGGTTTAACCGTCCATGAAGGAGGGTTACACATGCAACTGCAGTTCTCTGAGTGGATTATTTGGTTCTGCTCACACACACAGTCATGTTGCAGTCAATGTGGTCATTGGCTTTCAATGTTCACTCCTGGAGCCCCTGCACCCCCTGCCCCCTTACCCTACAGGCTTTTATCAATACGTTTACTTTCACTAAAAAATGATTAGGCCATTTAAATAGATTGATAATTAGAAAGAAAATGCTTAAACTTGAAAAATGGAAGACCATTAATCATGTTTTTTTTAATGTAATCCTCTATTTTCTTGGTTCTCTTTGTGAGCATAAATGCAAACCCAAACAAATTCATAATATGCCTTTACATGCCCAAATACATCAAATGGCTGACAAATGATACATGAGTAATGGTCGCGGTTATATGTATTAACTAGCTTGGTTATCTTATCAATCCCAGCATTTTGTATCTGTAGGGGAGGTCTCTCGCTCTGTCTCTCTCTCTGTCTCCCTCTCTCAGCATCCCCAGCAGAACTAGGTTACCTCCCTTGGGATTACATGGAGGGACCCTGCGCTGGTCCAGTCTTCAGTCTGTGTGCATTAATCACGGCACAGAACAAGTGTCTAACCATCCCTGGCCATATGCATTGGACTTTAATGTACACATTTCTGAGCTCCGTGCTCATAGAAGAATACATTAGGTTTCCCTATGGGGTGTATATTATGAGGTCACAGTCCTAACATAGTCTGTAGTGGCTGAAATAGTTCTTGTATACTTAGACACATTGATTAGTGTTTTAATTGGTACATCCCGTTTGTGAGTTTCATTATACTCCCACTTCAAGCTCGTCATCGCCAGAGTCTGTGGATGCAAACCGCAGTACCTCACTGTGAATCCACACACCATTAATTACTGAAACAGTAATTAAAATCCGTCTCTGAAAACCACACGTACCTCTGCTGGCTTAGGAATGAATCCTGCTTGACTCTGTGCTGGATTTGTCCTTCGCTCTGCAGTCCCATGGTGCTTCTGTGGCATTAACAAATAGACCTAATTAATGATTATTTTACATGAATGGGATCTGAGTTCTGTGGTTGCCCATTGCCTCCCTTGTTTCTATGGAGTATGTGGTATTCTGCAAAGAAAACCCATTATGTACTGCCAACACTACTCTTTCACCACTGTCTCAGGTTTTTGAAGCAGGTTTTTGTCTTTTGTGCTGTAAGGTACCCAAGGGTTAGGGTCACACAAGCATTTAAATCCTTAAATTCCATGGAAAAATTGCTTCATTTCAATGGAGTTGTGCCTTTGAGGAAACGGGGAACCAAAGAATACAAAAGGGAAACTATTGTAACTCATTTGTGTTGTATCATTAAATTTTACCCACAGTCTCCTTTTTGGAGTGTACACTGCTCAACAAAAGAGGACTGGATGGAGTACATCTTCTTAATAAACTATGTAATCTTATTGTCCCACCAGCAGTGGCACATCTTACAGTAGCATGCGTGAGTGTTACAGTAGCTGTTTGAGCTGCTACAACAGCTTACCAATTAAACCTGAGAGCTGTCAGTATGTTACCAAGCGTCTAGAATCAGATATTTTCCAAAAGATGCTTGGATTAATTTAATCGCGCCACCACTGGTGTTGCCAGATGTCTTTATACAAATGTGTATTTAAATGGGAATTTTCCTGGTTATACAACTTTATGTTGGTTTAATGTCTTCAACAAGACCAGAGTGGGAACTTTGCTTTTTGAGTCTATAAAGCGTGAGCGGTTGTTCATATTTTGTAACTCAAAGAGAATGAGAGAACATAATTGGAGGAAATTCTCCTGACTCACTTCTCAGTCCTTACTTTGTTATGAGCCATCCTGTAATCCCTCTGACTCCATGTGCAGTCAATAATAACCAACCACTTAAATGCACCATTTCCTGAGATGGTGATGTTAGCATATTGAATAAATGCCAATGGGTAGTTCCCTGGTGCAGATATAGTGCATTTAATGATTTGGGAGTGTCAAGAGACTTTCTAGCTTATCTACTGAGTAGAGAGATCAATTTGCTTTGGGATATCTATCATGTTGTTACATGCACCTTACTGTCCTCTCTATCCTCGAGCAAGATTTTTTGGAGACAAAGACAATGAAGAGCTCAGAGACACTGTAACCTGCAGCTCCTGTAGGGCCAGTCAATATTATTGACTGCAGTCTGGTTGGCCTGTAATCAGGGCCTTGATAAATGGGGTCAGCATGTTCATGTGTGTATGTGTGTGTGTGTGTGTGTGTGTGTGTGTGTATAATTCTGTAAACGAGGTTCCTATTTCCCAATGATGACAAATGGTACCATATAACAAGCACTTGTCCTCCCATCTGCCCCTGTTCACTAAGTGAGAAATATGAATCTCTAGATGCTCATGGTCAACTGAGTCAGAGGGAGGTCCTCAACATATTAAAGTCGCAAATATACAGTACATAGCGTCTGTACATAGACAAAGTGTATAGCATTTTCTTTTGTTTTAGCTTGTGTGTCATGCATGTTAAAATCAGCTAAGAAAGGCTAACTGGCCTAGCTTTATCTTTAACTCACAGACATGAGAGTGCTGTGGATCCTCTCATCTAACTCTTGGCAAGAAAAGTTTATAAATATTTTCAATAGATTTCTCAAAATGTCCAACTTTTCCTTAAGAGGCTAAACATTCACTTTAAGTTTTCCAGTGACCTGTGATCTCTCTTCCACCATTTAGCACTGTGAAAAACGTTTAGCCTTATGTTTTAGGAGAGGTCTCTTGAAATGGTTTGGTCGGGTTTATCATGCTCTCAGTGAAAGTGTAGAAGATGGTGTGTGAGATCCTTGAGCAACTTTTTATATTCTATACATTCCTTTACTTGGCTTCTTTGATACTAATAAACACAGTTGAATTTAATGGAGGCCCATGATGACACAAGACAGTGTCACTTGCAGCATATGACATGCGAGTTTTAAATTTGGAGTATTTAAATATTTTCTCTGAATGCTGCCATGTATTCAGTCTGATGTCTTCGCACTGTAAAAATCTGCTGTCTAACTTTTCTTCACTGTGAGTTATGAAGGACCCTGTGGCCTAACCTTATTCTGCCAGGGTATATTCATCTACAGTATACAGCTAAAGTTCAGCCTCTGCAGTGATTTATTTACTTCCACAATGTTCAACCAGGCAGATATATTGCACTGCTGACGGGCCATCGTGTGACACGATCTCCAATGTTTCAGTGACCAGTTCTTTTTTTTTTCAAACTGCATTATTAAAACATATTAAAACATATATTACCTAGACTATTTGCTGTTAACAGTTTTATTTAGGCCATAAACTCCACCATACAGTGCATATGTTTACATGTAGGGCTGTGCGTGCATTTGTTGTTGTACTAAAATATTACAGGGAGAATCGGTAAAAATGCAAAGAAATCTAAAAGTATGATGCTAAAATTGGACTTCGCCTATACAAATTGTCACTGTTCTCTCTCTCCCTGTTTCTTACTCTCTGTAATGTTTATGGATCAATGTCTGAGCTGGATTGTGGTAAACAGGCCAGACGTTCAGACTTTATCCTGTGTGCAGAGGAAGTTTTGTTAACCTATGCAGCTCCTGTATTGTTTTTTCAAGGAGTGGCTTTGTGGCTCCCTCTTATTTGACATGAGATTTGTTTGGGTGGTGAGAGTGCGAGATACAAAAACAACATTAATATTTATGTTGTGTTTATATTTGTTTGTTCAGGCTGCCTGGAGGGAGCTTTCTAACAAACCCCAAAACGGTTGATGTCGTACAGTGATGTCATCAGCGTCACCTCAGTCACGACACTTTCAAGAAGTCCTGCACAGGCACACACCGAACTACAAAAAAGATGGAGGGAACAAAAGATTGAGAAAGAGAGGGGAGAAATGGAGTTAGACTGAGCTTGTTATTATTAAAGACACAGCAAGAGAGAGGCTTGTAGATAAAGCCTTGCTGCTCCTGTGGGAGAGAAGGTGCTAGTATTATAATTGGAGAAGATGGACTGTGCACACTCTCACTCTGCTTTATTGGGGCGCTTCAGAGCACCGGTCTAATTTCATTGGCCGAGCACAAGTGACCATAATCCTGACCGCAGGCTTGATTTGAGTGCTCATAAGAGTAGTGAGCAGCACTCTATAGTCTGAAAACTTAAGTGTGCTGATTGAGTGTGTGTGTGTGTGTGTGCGTGTGTTCATGCGCGTGTGTGTGTGTTTGATGGGAAGAGGATATTACATTATCTGTGGAGAGCTGAAGGGTTTGCCGATTCACCATTTATGCAAGTGCCAGCCTGTTTGTGTGTATCGGTGTGTGAATTCCTGCAAAAATTCTCGTGTGTTACACCTTGAGGACAGCATAAGCTGTTTATCATTAACGCCCGAGGCTCAAAGTAACAATGATGATGCGGTGTCAGTGGTGGATTCTGCCTCAGCAACGTGCTTGAAGAATGAAGTCATCAAACCGTCAGAGTGTCATGGATCCTGGACAGCTCTGCTTGTCCTTGTGTGTGGTGTGGTGTGTGTGTGTGTGTGTGTGTGTGAGTGAGCTTATTTGTGTTTATCTGCTTGCAGGCATGTAGATACTGACATTCATGATGAATCAACTCATTTTGTTCAATTCGATTTTTAGTGATTTGGAGAACTAGACCAAGAGCGGTTGCATCCTAATGTGTGTGTGTGTGTGTGTGTGTGTGTGTGTGTGTGTGTGTGTGTGTGTGTGTTTGTGTGTGTGTTTGTGTGTGTGTGTGTATGGGTCTGACTTACACCACTTTTGGGAGCGCACACCAGACTCAATACCAATTAACTGGGCCCAGCCGGTGCAACTGGGGACAAATGAAAAATGTTGATTTTTAGGCAAGTGGTTGGGGTTAGGATTAGACCAATAGTCATTTTGGTAATAGTTAAGGGAAAAGGGTAAAGTCCAATTAACTGTAATCAGAATCAGTAGAAGCATATATTGATGTTGAACAGATACAATGATTTTCCCTTATAACCACTGTATCTGACCTTTAACTGGGCTTTTTCAGCTAATTGGTTACTTCTGACAAAGACTAAATGCTAAATTACTATGAATCATTGACTGGACAGAACACATTAAGGTTCATAAAATGGTTGTGTTAATGCAGCTGAATTCAGAATATATATATATATATATAGAGAGAGAGAGATAAAGAGAGAGTTTTTGTCCTATTCGAAGAGCTGTAATTGAACTCAACGACTTGTACTTGCAGATGTCCGAAACAGCTGGAGTCACATCTGCCGATTTCCATTTTCTTCCCAAATCCCTTGTTGTGATTGAGCATTCATATTTTAGTAAAACTTTTGCTCTTTTTTTCACTTCGGTCTGAAGATTTTGTAACAGAGAGCTCTGTGTCAGCTCGACGTGTTGGAGAAAGCGTAAAACTAGAAATCAAGAGTTTCCCCTGCAAGGAACCTTGCGAGAGCATGCCTCATAAACGCACCACTCATTCTCACACCATCACACGTTATTTTCAGATGTGCTAATTGGGAAAAGAGCTTGGCATGTGTGTGACTGTGGATATGTTGTGAAAGCAGGGGCATTCTCATAGGAAAAGAGGAGTAGTTAAACATAGCAGATTCCATGTCTTTATTCAACTATCACAAACCCAGGTTGCATATCATTGAAATGCTCAGGACATGACACTGTAAAACACAACACATGCTGATTAACGATGAGTCATGCCATTGCTGCACGTTGCAGATGTGATTAAAAAGGTTTCCATGTTTTTTCTCCGGGAGGTGCCATAGTCATGATCCACATACTGTATGAGGTGCAAAGGCTTGGGTAACATGTTATAATGTGCCTTCTGCTGAATCTGCCCTTTGATTTTTTAGGATTTTACTCAACTGTTACTTCATCTTTATTCATCCTTCACTTAATTAGTTTTCATTTCATTTAAACCTTTACCCTTCGTGTTTTCCTCAAACTTAACAAGTCCAGTGTCTAACAGTCGTAATTGGCAAGCCAAGCGGTTTGGCATCAACTGAGATTTTTAAAAAGAAGGAAAATTATACATTTTTTTTGCTGGGTAACCATTTCTCTGTGATAGTGCGGATAGGAGAACATTATGCTGCTATTGACGTGAACCTCTGACATAACTTTGTGATCACTGATACTAATACAGCGCAACATTTTGGCAAGCGAGTAGCTGATTTGTTTGGATCTCATTGATACATGCAAGGGTGCATGCAAGAGCACGGCTATGCAACGCACTTCACTGCTGCCAGTTTCAGGCTATTCCACTGATCTACAGTTGTTGGACTAATGTGCCAAGAAATGTGCCCACAAAGGCAGGGAGAAAGGAGACTGCAAGCTCACAAAAGCGGATGTAAACCATGGCGGGACTACTGTATGAGAGCTGGATATGATGCTGGCACTCACCTTAAATATTTCCCCTGGTGAAATTCAACATTTTTGATGTGATGTCTTTAAAATACTAGTGATATGAGAATGGACAGTACTAATATAAACTGTAATGTATTTCTCTGCAGGACAATGTGGACCTGGGAGAGCTGATGTTCTCATTGTGCTATCTCCCCACGGCTGGCAGGCTCACCATCACCATGATCAAAGCCAGAAATCTCAAAGCCATGGACATAACTGGAGCTTCAGGTGGGTGCTGACTGACAGAGGTGGTGAAGTCAAATATGCACATAGAGTGTGTGAGTGCTTTGTTGTTAGTTCATATAGTATTTAGTTTCATGGCTTTCCGTGCCAATACATTCGGGCCTCCTTAGTGAACTTGTCACATGCTACCTCTCTCCAGATCCATACGTGAAAGTGTCACTGATGTGTGATGGCCGGAGGCTAAAGAAGAGGAAGACATCAACCAAGCGTAACACGCTGAATCCGGTGTACAATGAAGCCATCGTGTTTGATGTTCCTCCTGAGAACATCGACCAAATCAGCCTCCTCATAGCTGTCATGGACTATGATCGGTTAGTACGTCGCCGGCCAGTTTCCTCTACAGTATACTGAGTGATGCAACATTTTGAAGTCTTCATGTGTTGCCCTCTCTGTCCTTCAGGGTCGGGCATAATGAAGTGATCGGGGTTTGCAGGGTGGGCAATGAGGCCGAGAGTCTGGGCCGAGACCACTGGAGCGAGATGCTGACATACCCACGGAAACCCATTGCACACTGGCACCCGTTGATAGAGGTATAGGCCATTTTGCATATTTTTGTACACACTTCTGCTGCTGTTTTTAAAATGGGGTTTCTTAATATCACTCTTCATATCAACATGCTGACATGATCACAGTGATGGTGCTATATTAAATGCTGATAGATTACCAAAGTGATTACAATTCATTCTTAGGGGAGCGGAAATGTCTCAACCAAATTAATGGTGATCCATCCAATATGTATTATCTTATCATATTTCATACAAGGAAAAGTCAGTTGGATGACCAAATTCAATAGGATTTAACATCTGGGCACTACAAAACTGAATAGGCCTAATTGCTAAATATTTTCATTCTGGACCGAAGTGGTGGACCAAACAGACCGACAGTCTGTTAGCATGGTTAGGTATATAATCAAGATGAAGACAGACTTGTTTTCTATGTCGAATTATCGTAGCATTAACATATTTATGAAATATTCATATAGTTTATAGAAATAGGTCCTCCTGGCTGCCTGTACACTGTAGAGGTCAGTAGCTATGCAAAATACTAGCTGAAAGACTTAATTTAGCCTGCTGCTGCCCTGTTAGATTGACCAAGCCAAGCCCGCCAGTTCAGCCTTATCACAGCTGTCAACTCAACCCAACCACATTACCTGTATGATCTATCAATCAATCAAGGTTACGGTACGATGGCTTCAGTTCAGCACAGCTGCTGGGACAAAACATGCTGGATTGTATAATGATATTTAAAGAATAGAAAAGCTCACGCTCAAGTTGGGCAGGTTGTGCGCAATATACAGTAGAGTATAAAGTGCTGCTCTAAACGGATTTAAAAAAAACAAGTACTGTCAGAAATACAAACACAGGAATTCTAATTTTGTCGTTTCCCATGTTGCCATGTTTTTTCAATTTTGAGATACAGTCAAAAAAAAAAAGGAATAAAACAATTACATAACAAAAATACTGCATAACCCTCATGTATACTTGACTTGTTTTGCTGTGATTGCCACAACAAAGGCAGCTAGCTTATACAGAGAGAGAGAGAGAGAGACAGAGGTGGCTACATTCACTGAGCTGTTTCTATTTCTGAATTTCCAGCCCACACTCATTAAAAAAACAGAGCACGCTAAAACAGATGCCGGACTGATTCATGTAAATTCATGTGGAGTTGTCAAAGCTAAATCTATTGGTATTCAGCTGACGGGGTCAGAAGATAAAAAGCTTCAAAATGGATCACTGTCCATTTAAATGTAACGCCTAGCATCAGCTATGACTCGCATTAGCATCCACCGGCTCATGTGTGTCTTTTGTCTCTTTTGAAGGATTCACTTCAGCTTCACTCAGAGACGTGTTGGCATGTTTAACAGGCTTTATTAAATGTCATGGACACTGGCTGACTGTAAGCTAGCTTGTTGGTTATCAGCATTGGTCGTTATGAGGCTCGCTGACACGATTCCTCTCTAGACATCATTATTTTTACCAGAGGAGGTCTGGTAATGCTCATTACGAGAAGCTAAGGATCCCAGGAATATTATTCCATCTCTAATGAACATGTCTGATTTTCCTCAGCCACCCTAATGACATCTCCGTCTAAAATCAGGCCAACTAATGTATAATGAGAAGCTATTTAGATGATTTTACCATCCAGATTGACTGAAGTCGTGTGTGTCGCTCTCCCTAAGTGATACTAACGCCTGACTATGGCTGCTACAAGTATGTTCCTTACCAACTAACCCAATTTTCCAGCCCATTTGCAGAATTAGAACTTAAAAGGATTATGTAGCTGCCTTTATATAATTTAGCACCCATATAATTCATATAATTAAATATTTAAGAGGAAGTTAGGAACATTTTTACAAATTAAGTTCAGCCTACATTTGTGACCAACTGATTTTTAAGTGTATGGGAATGCATTGCAGCACAGAGTGTACTGGCCGTACTTGTTCTAGGAGTAGTATTGTATTGTCAGTAGTGGTACTGGTCATCACAGCACTTACATGACATAGTGTCACTTTAACACTTTAAGGAAGCACATTACCTTTACATGACTCCTCACGATAGCGGAACTATTGTCAACCACTATGGTGTTTTATATATATATATATATATATATATATATATGATGATGATGATGATTATGGAAAAATCAAAATTCATTTTTCATTTAAGTTCATTCTCTCTTTTGAACACAGTAAATAGGGGAAAAATGGTAGGCTATAGTTCAGTGTTCACTTACTATCTTCTTGTCTTCCTCCACAAATTAAATTTCTTCTTTAACTTTGTTCATGGTGATTTTAATATTCCATTTCCAAAAACTCATTCTGTTCACTGCAATGTAGACAAATTGAAAAACTGCAGAATGAAGTAATACATTTTTCTGCCTTTTATGGTAAGTCTTCCTTATTGTGCTAAACAAAAGCCACACATGACATTTCGGGTAGGAACAAACGTGGGCGCTTCAGCAGCACCTTTGTTTTCTTCACACTGTTGCACATGATGACACTCCGTGAGACCGGTGAAATTTAAAGAAAAGTGAAGCACAGCTGTGAGTTGAAAGCTAGCCTAAACTGTTACTGATAGGTGTGCAAACTGCACATTTGACACTTGCAGAGCGAGAGGATGACAGGTCTGCTTGTAGCTGCTTTGCATCGCGGACACCATTTCATTTTTGTGGAATATACTCTCTAGTAACGCCAAGAAATGTTTTTTTAGGAAAGCCTCAGTCATGTTGTTGGCAAAGACAGAGCTGGAGCAGTTGTTGCTTGTGAATGGTCTGTCCCCTCTTAGCATGGGTGTACTTGTGTGTGTACTCGATGTGTACCTGTGTGTGTATTTGATGTGCACGAGCAGCAGGAAGAAAACAATGCAACAAGGTTTTTGTTGTGCAGGCATGGAGAACTCTTTTTACACCTTGAATACACATGGTTATTTTATTTAGTTGGCTTCCAACAGCAGGATTCTTCACACTTCTCCCAGTTAACCACTCAGTGTTTTACTCAGCATTGCATCAAGCTGTAGAAGTAAATGAAGCGTGAGCTGGTATACTGAGCTGCGGTCTTGGTGGAAGGTCAGTGACCCTGATTTTGCCAACAGTGGTGAAGCTAGAAGAGCTCTCTTGCTGTCTCTAGGGCCATTTGTACAACAGACACACACACCCACGCCCACACACACACCCCTACACACTCTCCAATAGCTGTGTCTTCTATGAGGCCATTAGCAGCACTGGACTCCAGCAGCAGGGCCCGAGATCCAGACTAATGGCTTATTTGTGTTTCTTTAAAAGACCGGCACAGAAGTCCTGAGGGAACCTGGCCTACTGGTTATGTCACACAGATGTGCACGCACACACACGCGCAAATACACACACACACACACACATCTAAATGGCAATAATATGGCATGCACACATGTATTCACACACAAAAACTAATATTAGTTTCAGCAGATAATTGCAAACATATGCTTTCTCTTGTGCACATATACTGTATATAGTCACACAATCTTTCTGACACACACACATGCATGCTCACAGTTTTTTTTTGTTGTTGTTGTTCACTTTAGACCTTTATGGCCTTTCTAAAGTGTTGGAGTGAGCCCCACTGACCCTCTGACCACAGTCTGAGAGCATTAATAATTCACCGACTTGATGTCTTCAGCCAGGACTGTAAACACACACAGACACACACACACACGCGCGCACACACATTTGCAGACCTAGACCAACAACAAAATACTCTAGAATTCCCCTGAGTCATTTCAAGCCAGTTCTGAGGCTATTGAGCGGAAAAGCAAAGGAAATGAAGGAAGCAGAAAGCTTGGTTGCCTCCACTTTGTCACATGAATGAGTGGTTGCACAGCAAGGCTCACTGCAGGGCCCGCTCTCGCGAAGCAAGGTTAGTGTGTTTGCAAGCCAACTTTGAGCTTATGTCCCCCGGATTTGCAGTCCCACAGGGCTGGCTCTGGCCAAAACACATTGCCATGGTAACCTGCTCGGTCAACATGCTTCAGGGCAGGTTAAATTCAGATCAGAGAGGATCAGTTCAACATCATCAATCAACTCTCAGGAAAAAAATGAACAGAATCTATTGCATTACTTATACTAAAATATATTTGCAGCATTTCTGACAGGAAGTGTTTCAGTATAGCCCAAAGGCCCTTTTCATAGTAGACATTTATCTTGTCTTAAAGGTGCAGTGTGTACTTGTAGTAGTTTAGCAGGATTTAGGTGGATTTATTAGCAGAAATGCAATATATTATGTATGTTTTCAGGAGTGTATAATCACTTTAGAATAAGAATAGCTGTGTTTTCATTTTCTTAGGATGAGACTTTTATGTCTACAGACAGACAATGGAGTCCGCCATGTTTCTTCAGTGCTGTGTTTTGTGGCCATCATAGTTTCTGGAAGGGGAGGTTGAGACAAGTTGGTTGCAACCTCACTGCTAGATGGCCTTAAAGGGCCTTGTAGGATATTTCTGACTGAAATTTCATTACATTATTAAGTCAATTTATTCTTTTGGAACTCTCACAATTAATTTCAAGCTGAACTTTGGTGATTCTTTGCAAGCAAACTCTCACCAAAAGCAGACTGTTGACCAACTGGAAGTCATCTTGAAAGAGATGACCAATGAGAACAAAACAAAAAGACCAAAGTAAAGAAAGTTATCCCTGCTCCACAAAAAGAGAATGTCTTTTGAATGAACTGCGTGAATTTACGACCGAGCCAACAAGCCTGTTCGAGGACAATTACAAGCCCTTTGTGAGATTTTCATTCAACAACATTTTTCAATCAGTGCAACAGTCCCCACTTCCCTGAGACAGTGTCCATATATACATGTACCGTACATAACTTAAGCAGGGGTCTGATCCAAGTCTGAGGTCATCTGCTGACTTAACCATACTCATTTCCAAACCTGTGTACGGTCAGTGGCGCAGGTTGCCATCACTGGGGCTTTAACAGTGATCCTTTTTGAGAACATCCTAAATGGCTGACGTGACACCTGGGCCATGTGTGTAATCGCTCCGACAGTTTCATCCACTTTTAGCCACAGTAAGCTGCTCATACACATTTACCCTGGGTTTAAATATACTTGTAGCTCTGCACAAGGTAAAATTTGTTTTGTTTGTTAATCGGTTTACCTTTTAAGAGTGGCAATGAAGGTGGGTCAGACACGTCTTGAACTGGCTGTTCCTCACTTTGGTCCAGGATAGCTCCTAAACTACAGGAAGTTTGATGTCAGTATTCATGGTGTGGTCAAACAGACCAGGACTGAGCATACAAGTGATGCCTTTGTGAACAACATTTGTTTAGTTACAGTGTATTTGTATGATTGGTCTTCTTTGGTTTGTGGTTTTGTTTCATTAACGATAGAGATTTGTTCTCATACTGGGGCAGTAATTTACATTCAGCATACTGTACCTAACCTGATCATCTTTCTCTCCCTCCCTATATCTTCTCCTCTCTCTCTCTCTCCCTTCTGTGGTCCAGTGGGTCGGACAGGGAGCAGCAGGGAGTGGAAGCCAAGGAGGGTCCACCAATTCCCTGAAGACACCACCATCGCCATGACCACAAATGCACACAAGACACAAATACACACATGCACACTCACACTCACACAGACACAGACACACGCATATGCAGAGCCTCAGGGTGGTAGAATGATGGATGCTGGACCTGCAGTTGGTCCATGTGAGATGTTAAAACATGCAGTATAAAGGTTGTGACTAACAAGCAACTACAGTCGTGACATCAGCTAAAAGCCATCACGCAAACTGCTGTGTCACTCGACTGAGCAAGGCTTTAGTGTGCGAAGGCTGCTGCAAAGGCTAATCCACACTTTCTACGTCCTTTTATGTCTTCACAACCAAAAAACACTTAACTACATTCCAACTGAACTTCTGCAGTATTTTCATTTGTCATACTGAGTTATTACTGACAGTATTAACAAGTTGAGATTATCTAACAGGTCAAGCTTTTTTTAGAAAATCGCAGTTCGTGGACCAAAATCATACATTTTTAGGCCAACGTGTGAAGCTGTAACTTGTGATGTGTGTGAATGATCAGCTGTCATAGATAAAAGTGTGAGTTAGGCAAGTAAGGTTACAGAATTGGGAATCATAGGGAGGGCATTCTTATGGTGCCCCTAAAGTCCTGAAAGGTGATACATATATATGTGAGCATAAAATATTATCTTGAACGAACAAGTTATTATCGCGTGTGCAAAGAGGTTATTATCTAATATGATTTTTTATCATTTCGGGACTTTGGGGGCTCCTTTCATTCCATTTCAGAGCTCTTTTGAACATTTGTTTTGCTGTTGTGTCAAACAATCAAACTTCTCGTGCATCAGTGAAGTGTTGCCTAAACTCTGCAGAATCGAACGAGGGAGACTTTTCTTTAGCGTAAACCTTAGTTTAACTTTTATGGGCAACTTTCTCATGGAAAACTTCCTGTAAAGATGTAAGCTGAAGAAGATTTGCTCCAAGAATGTGCAACAGCTGTTTTATTTACTGCATGTTAAATTGTCATACTTTGTTAACAGGGTGTGGTCAAAATAAAGGAAACATTAAGTGTTTGGTGACCGCAGTGAAATCGTGATTCCCAGCGATAGTCTCGTCTGCTGAGTTAAAGGGTAATTGCGGTTTATTACAAGTTGAGTTATAGTTGGCGAAAATTTTTACTTAAAGTAAAAACAACATAATTTTTAACTCATGATTGCAACATGGTTGTAGATGCAGGTCTGTAACCATCATAAAGCCCAACATCATTGAACATGAACATCATTCCTGTCAAACCAGTGGGTAGACACTTGTGCCTTTTTGCTGGGGGTAGTCATCTCAAATGACGCCCATTTAGAAAGAAGTCCAACAAAGTCAGAATCATATTGTCAACAGTGATAAGTCTTTTCCTTGCCATGAAAAGAGTGATTGGATTTTTCCTTCTGAAAACACACTTGAAGCAGCCCTATCCTACTGTCATGGGAATTAATGTTTTTCTTTCCTTTAGTTTAGACCACACCCTGTGGTTGTTTAATAAGCCAGTGTTTGTTTTTTGGAATTCAGATTAATACCAGTATTGTTTAATGTCTTTGTATTGGACACTGTCACAGATAACAATGACAATTTCTTCTGTGTTTGTAGGTACAATGCATGCATCATTTTTCTGTGTGTCATTTTTAAATCTCTTTTCTGTTGTGAGATACTAATCAATCTGTAAACACAAGATGTATTATGAACCTAAGGCAGACTGTGTAAATTGTCCATTCAGATGTTATTAATAAATATTTCTATATATAGTATGGATTGATTTATGTGGAGTGAGAGACACACAGAGAAAATGTTTCAGAGAGACTCGGAGAGACAGACATAAACACACACATGTCCCCCCCTCAGGCTTTTTTCCCCTACCTGTGCTGTGAGCTCTCCAGCACAGGTCACTATGATTGAAAGACCCATGAAGAGCTTCTGACAACACACACACACACTTTCTGAGCCACTCACACACACCATCAATGCAGCCAACAGAGATGAGACCTCATGCCACCTGA
This sequence comes from Haemulon aurolineatum, assembly GCA_038406115.1. NCBI lineage: Eukaryota > Metazoa > Chordata > Actinopteri > Lutjaniformes > Haemulidae > Haemulon > Haemulon aurolineatum. The sequence goes on from JBCAUF010000032.1 coordinate 24,822,238, forward strand.
GATGCCGAGGGGCAAAATGTTCTCGTGCCTGTGAGTGTGAGTGTAGAGCTTAAAGGTCCCATATTATGAAAAATACGTATTCTCTGGTCTCTTCATATATAAACTGGTCCTACCTGAGCCTACCACCTCCCAGAATGAGGAAAGCAAAC
>JBCAUF010000032.1:24822486-24833939 GCA_038406115.1 Haemulon aurolineatum
ACCATCAATAAGATTTCAACTACACCAGATATGATGCACACACATACACACACACACACACACACACACACACACACTTCTTCGTCTTGTCACTGAGCAATGAATCAGTGACTTGTTTGTGATCTTAGGTTGGAAAAAACATGAATAAACATGAGTTGGATGCACTCACATAATGTGCAGTAACACGAAAGTGCAATGCGACTGAACACAAAATAAATGCATGGAAAGATGGACATTCAAAAGATAATGGGAACAACATAATATGATAATTTTTCATGGATGTTTTAGTACATAGACATATTTTCAGAACATACCATAAAAGCAGTGGGAATAGATTGACTCGAGATGAGATCATGAATATTTCACATCTGCTGGTAAATCAGAGCGCTGCTCTCGACTTTGAGCTCCCAGTCACTTTCAGCTGTCCACCAGTGCTGGCAAACATAACTAGATAAAGCTGAACCCGCAGGGACCAGCTGACTGACGACAGAGAGCATGCTGGGAAGGAAACCCTGAATTAAACACAGACTTCAAAAATTCCTTTGCGGGAAGCCGCACCGGAAGTTCAAGGAGCAAATTTACATGTATGTGCTATATCGTCTTCTCGGGGGATTGTGGTTTGCATTTACATGTTTAATCTGCATATCCTAACCTTGTTCGTGATTGCTTCAAAGTTGCGCCGGATTCCAAATGCTCCATAGCTTTTACAGCTTGAACCTATGAATATGCAAAACAAACAAAGCCTAAAACTGACATGTCTAATCTTTGCCAACTTTTAACCCTAATATTGTCATGCACCCCTCCGCTTCGCGTCGGGCCTTCCATACATCCTTTCGGGGTTTATTTCTCCCTAACACCCGACAAACTCTATATTATCCCGCTCATTACTCGGCTTACGAGTTAAATAATTAATTTGAGACTTAATGTTGATCAAAATACGACTTTTATCAATTTATAAATTGCATCATTCAGCACATCTGCAAGTCTGGTCACGTCTCCATTTGTTTTCAACAAAGCCTTTAATAATCAATCAGTGGATCAATGGATTATCGTCGGCATGTTACGATGTGTATATTTGTGTCGTCTTATCAGTCATACTGTAAACAAGACATTACGGTTTACGGGTCACGTTTGTGTCGCGGACTGATCAGACGCTCTGAGCATAAATTCAGCCACGATGTGGAAACGAGCCTTCATTCTCCTCTAACAAGTTACAAATCATTTATCTGACATTATAATTAGTCCGAAGATGTTTAATGAAGGTAAAAAAATTAAGTTCCTCTCCTCTGTGCTCCTCTGATCAGCGCGGCGTCCCTACTGTAGCAACGGTCATTATACTTGACGACGGTCTGTTATCAAGAAATAACAGACGCAGCGATTGACCAATCAGAGTGCAGCATTCAATAGCGCCGTGTAATAACAGAATCTAAGGATGACCACATCTTATAATTTTGAAATTTCATCTCAGGAAACCTGCTGATATGAAGTTCTGATCTGAAACCTCAATATATGTATTTTACTGTTGGTATTCTGATTGTGATGTTGGTTGGCCGGCTAGTCTATTGCTTCAGTTCAGCCTTAAATATGTCATCATGTGTCAAATGGATCACCATTAAATGTTGCACAGACAAACATGGTCCCCAGAGGATGAATTCTAATGACTCTGATGTTCCTCCAGGCTGATCTCCTTCCCAGTGGGTAGTGGATAGATCAAACAGGTCTAAAGACTTTGATCAGGGTGTCCTGCTGTACAGTATGTGAAACCACAAGTGAACAGTGAATTTTTGTTGTTGTGACAGCTACTGTATGTTATGTTGTTTTCACGTTGTTTTCACACTAACCCTAACCCTAACCCAACGATATGTCACATGACAACCCGATCCAAAACCATGATATTTTTCATACACTTACCCGGTAGTTGTGCTGCCGCAACCTGACCAAAGTGATGCTACTGTAGAGTGGTAACCAGAGCGTCATATTTTGAGTATTACATCACTCTGTGAAAGGGAACCTTGTGGAACCTCTGCTCCTGGATGAAAGCGCCACCAGCAGGTTGACATTTGTCATTCTACTGACATGTCTCATCAACTATGGTCAGTAAATGGGCTCATTAAATTTGTCTCCCTCAGGATGAATGGTAATCACTTTGGTGAAAGTTAACTTGTCATCTACAACATCATCAGGATCGTGACCAAATACCTGAAAAAAAATAATTACATTCCAATCATCTTTAGCATTTTAGCATGCTAAGATATTTTAATTGGCTGGAAGCACAAAGTATAGCAGAGGCTAAGTCCGTCTATGAACATCATACCCAGAAAATATTAGCAATATCACTGTGATTATACTGACTTTACCTTTTGGCTCAAAGCACTGCTATTCCTCAGTACAGCCTCTTAAAGCTGCAAACATGACTGTAGACTTTCAGTGCTTGCATGAGGCCATGATCCCATAGAAAACTGACTGTAGCAGAAACAGTGAATGTTATAATGACGTTGACAAATAAACTGCCTATACTGGGCCTGAGACGTGTCATGGCTGATATCAAATCCGTCTCTGTGCTTGATGAGCAGATCGGTGTTTCTCAATTTCTCTGTTGGTGCCACTCTTTGAAATGCCAGCATCAAAATATGAGCAACTCAATTCATCTGACAAATATAAACTCATTAAAAGTGCAGTCAGTAATATTTTAGTGTCTCTTTGCACAAAATGGTCATCATTATTGCGTGGGCGCTCACAAGAGTGTTGAATCAGCTGCATCAGCTTGCATAACTTCAAATGTTTACACTCTATTTTTAGTTGGTGCTCTATTTTCTGCTTTGCTGTATCATCTTACCAGTGATGCTGCGATATCTCAGTTTCTCCATGGGGACGACACAAGCATCTTCTCGTCTTCACAGGGAAACACGATGAGCAGATACACTGACACGGGACAGGGTTAAGGCAGAAGATGAGTAACAGTGTGAAGTGTTGTCACACTGCTGCAGCACAGTCCATCTGTCCAGTCAGTTTTTCTTCCGTTTCCCGCCCCGTTGGTATTGTCATGTCCAGCACAGCAGTTATGGTGTAAAATTGTGACAAGAGAGGGCAAAGAGATTAGGACTTCATGCAAACGAGGCAGCACAAGATGGGGTGTTGGCCTTTTGGTGAAAATCGACTTTTTGATTTTGCACTGAGAATAGATGCTCCAGAAATATACCTCAAGATCCTGCCAAGAATACAGTGTGAATAAATAATACAAATGACGACCATCAAGTCATCATTTGCAATGTTACTGTAACAAAATGAGATCATCAGGGTTTTTGAGACAGATATACAGTAAATGTCAGTATCAAAGAGTGACAGTAGGCTAATTAATTAACTTAAACACAATATTTACAAACTATGCAATATAATGAGTGAGTTGCTTCAAAAATACTGTGATAACTTTGTTTATCTGTACCTCAATTTGTGTTACTTATAGGCCAATACTGATATACCTGTGATGACCCACAATAATGTTTATTAGTCTCATTTTCCAAATATGACATTTAATAATTGTGATTATACCTCTGCACTTAATAAAAGAACAATCTTTGCGAAGGAACCAAACTAAATTGAAGCACAGTATACACTGTAAGGCAAATAAGAAAAGGTGAACACATACAGTAACATTTACACACTTGCATGTAACACAAATCTTTTAACTTCTACTTGTACTCTCCTGCCTTACCACACAGCTCAACTTAGGTACTCATTCCTAATGAATATTTTGTGTCCTCCTCAACCGCATATCATTGCTCCGCCTGATGGAGAGAGAATGACAGTAATTATTACACCAAGTCCTGCACACTGTCGCACACCTGTGCAGAATTAAAGGTCCCACATGCCCACCGTTCATCCGCACAGGTGATTAGGCATGTTCTCCCGAATGAACACCTGTGAGCTCGAATGGCTAGAACATCCCGGGCGGCTCACTCCAAAATGGACTGCGTACACGGTGCTGCAAAATGTTCATCACAGTGAAAGGCAGACAGCATGTGGCAACCTGCAGAGAACGCATGAGGGTCAAATCAACGGCACATATGTGTCCCCATAACACAATGCATCATCGCCTTGCACTGATCTATATCATGAAAATGGATGCATGCTGACTGTGCGTTAAGGTGTTGCGACTGACGAGATATCCCAATTGTACAGGAGATTTTTAGACATTTTTCAACTTGAGTCTTACTGTCATTATTGCGACTGTTTTTACCATGTTTCATGCTAACTTTGCCAATGATGCCTTTGACACTTTCACTGGAAACACAGAGTTCAGATAGAAATCTAGAGTACATCAGGCCATGCAGCATATGCCTTCCAAAGCTTTCCCAAATAAACTTGCTGGCACGTTGCCTTGTGAGTAGATGCGTTAGGAGGCTCACACTTCTTGTCCAGATTTAAGCCACAATCCAATTTCCTGAATCTCTCTCTAAAATAATGGTGGTGAGTGAACATTAGCATCAAAACAACCAGAGTGAAAAATTTGTTGAAGGGACTGGATCGCCTATGTTTGCAGACCACTGGCTGCTGTGGTTGGACACCCCACCCTCCACCCCTTGACACACTCATGCATAAGCATATTGATAATGCACTTACTTGTGCTGTTTCTGTTATCTTTCAGCCAACCTATCACCTCTCTGGAAGGGTGCTGATCCCAAGGGTCATTTTCCTTGACACTGTCCTTTGTATTTCCTGGAAAAGTTGTGGTAATGCTGAATTAGCGGCAGAATCCCAGGAAGGTGAGAGAATTATGGTAATAAGGGAGGGAGAGCCAGCCAGGAAGTATACATACACTGGAGGAAAATGACAAGTGAGGGAGTGCAGCGAAATGAATATAACACAACATGTTATATAATACTCAGCTCATTATGAGGCTTCTAAAAATGGAGCATCAGAAAAGTGTATCCCAGCGAGGAAGAAACAGATAATAGATCTTGACGGTCCCGAGTTGATGTGCTGTTTCTGTTCACTTCTGAGGTCACACTCATCGTGTGTATGCAACAATTTTAAAAGCTGATCTTTATTATATTCTCTGTCTGAATGAATAGTTACTTTTGAGAAACACAATAAGTAAGAGTTGGAGGACATGACTGATACCACCCTCATGTCTGTGTGTTGACTATGGAGCTAGAGACAGGAGGTGTTTAGCTCCGCTTAGCATAAAGATCAGTAAAGATCAGAAACAGTGAGTCTGACTCTGTCTAAAGGTAGCAAAAACCAAGAGATCTGAAGGTCACCAATCAAGATTTTGGGGTCATTTTGTTTTGTCCTTGGATGAGGTGGAGTATTCCTTTAGTCATGGTCATAGTAGGCCTCCAACACATGAGGGCAGAGCAGGTCAAAACTAAATAACTTGAGATGGGAAGATGCTGAATGAGTGTTTTTTTAATGTTTCAGGATCCTTTTTTTATTACATGTGTGTGCTCCCCCACATTTCACACAGATGTATCATTACAGGCTCATAATGGGCCCCTAAGAGAGACAATCAGCTATTAAGATGCAAAGTAGTGTTTGATTAGTTTATGAGTTGCAGACTTGGGCGGATTATTGTCATGGAGGAATCCTTTATTGATTGATTAACATTTACAACTGCAAATCGGTTTACTGTAAGCTGTGAGCCTTTATTAGTGGCTGACTCACATTGTAATGAGCCGTAAATTGTGCATGACATTGGCTCAGATGTATTTCCCATTGAGGTTTTCATAATGAAATAAGAGTAAAATAAGAATAATTTCCCTCACATTACAGTTTTTCACATTGGCTTTGGCCCATTTCCTCAAACAGTCCCTACATACTCTGAACAGTTGTCAAAACTGTTTATTGGAACACCGGTCACGACGCAGGTGGCGTCAAATGCAGAGGCAAAGGCAGAGGTAGCTTGAGCGAAGAATGTCTTAATGATAAATCCAAAAACGGTACAAGATTATCAGATATGTAGGCAAAATGCCCCCCAAAAACAAGAATGGACACAAACAGCGAGGTAAAATTGGACAAGACAAATGACGTAACAGAGACTGAACTAAACACAGGACTGAAATACAAACTCGAACAAGAAAACAAGGAACAGGTGGAGAGGTGTAGAAGAGGTTCAGGTGAGGGGAGTGAGGAGAACACAGACTGGCTGTGGAAAACACTAGGAGGTCAGGAAGGGCAAATAAGACAGCAAGACACAGGTGTGGCACAGAAGGACAGGTGCAGGCTATCAAGAAAGCGGGACAAAGACAAAGCAGGAAGAAAGTACATAACGAAGCAGCACACAAAGACCTACAAAATAAAACACGAAACAGACTACTACAAACCCAAAACTATAACAACATCATATGTTGTAGCCTATGCCTACAAAAGGTATAAACTCCAACTCCAAAACCAAGCTTTTGGTCAGTGCCTCCAAAGATGTGTTGTATATTTGGAAAACGCAATGCTGTAATGTTGTGAATGTGGTCCACGGAAAAAGGATATACACATTTACTGTGTATGTATACAGTACATTTATTTGTGTAACAATGTGATTCATGTGCTGTTAACATAAAATTCTCCATTGCTCTTTCAAGTTAAGTCCTGAAGAGAAACATATACTGAAACTTTGCCACAAAATGACATCCACGCCAAGAAATAAAAAAACAAGCCAAAAGAAAACCCCTGCAATCATTAACAAAACCTGTGCAGTTCAGCAAAAAACAAACAAATAAACAAAGCAAAAATAATTAACCCATCAGTTTTAACAGAAGGCCATGTGCAAGTGGTCATTGTACAAATTCTAATACAAATGTGCTTAATCTTTTGCACACGTGTGCCAAAACAAAGCAATTTGCTTGAATGAATGAGAAATTCCAGTCTGTTTGGATCGTGAGCAACAAACCAATTATTGTGTTTTGAAAAAGATCATTGTCATTCAAGGACTGAGCCAAAACGAATGAGAAAACCTGTAAACACTCACACAAATGTGAAATGCATTGTTTTATGCAAACTTTTTGTAATACATTTTGTATGGTATGTTTGGAAACTTGCTAAAATGAAAAGTTGTTGAATTATTGAATGTCTGAACTGAACGTTTTTATCCCCTCACTTTGTCAGGGCGCCTATCCTCAGACAAACTTTTCAGCCTACAGCCATTATCGCGGGGACTGTCACAAAGTGCTCCTGCCTGATACTCTGTCTGAAGCTGAAAGCATGTACAATTGTTTCTCTCACTGTATGCACTGAAACACCATGCCACAACTCAACTGCTGCAAAACATCATTCAATATTGATCATTAGTAGATAAAAAGCTGTTGTACTTCATCTGGCATTTATTATTCATGAGCATCCTTTACTCGTGATATGTGGGCTGACTTCACAACACTTAATGTCTCATTGGAGTGCACAGATCACTTTAACAGGCGGCCAAAATGTAACGTTGGTGGCAGCATCCCAGACTTCAGGTTCAACAAGTTCATTGGACGTTAGGTGCACACAATAGAAAGCCTAAAGTTAGACCTGCAGTTTTGTCATTAAAGGGACGATCCACTGATTTTAAATGTCAAAATCATTTTACACACACAACGCAACGCAGCAAAACAGCTGAATAATGGCTTCTGTGACTCTTGGGGAGTTTTGTCAAGCATGAGAAAATAACCCCAGGCCATGGCATAGTGATGTCATCAGGGTTATCTCAGCATGGGGTTTGAGGCCTCACATGTACAGAAAGCCGAAGTTATCCACTGCGGGTATGGCATTTGAAAGACAGGCAGGCAGGGTCTAACGAAAGGAGCTATTGAGTTGCATTACATGTGGGATCTTGAGCTTGTATCAAAGACTAAAAGCCACAATATGTGTTATAATTTTCACCATTTTTTTAATGTTAGCTGCAGGTCTTTCAACCTTTATTGAAGTGCAGATTTCAGGATGGCCCCTTTGTAATGCAGTTTTGTCCCCTCTGTTGTCTCAATGTGTTTATGTTCATGCCTGGAAACTGGCAAGTTCACTTTTACTGAATACACATTGAGTCAAATGTAAAACACAAACAACAAAAACCCTGAATATCATTCTGAAGAACAGCTACAATGAGGGAAGCCTAGATGAAACTACACTGTATAAAGACAGGTCGATTAGTTCAGTCAGTCAGTTCTTCTATTTATGCTGCTCCCAGTATCTTTATCATGATTTCCATTCTTTTAGCTCCATCTAGTGGAGTGACATTGTAAGTACCAGGCCTGTGGAGGCTGTTGGGCTATGGACTCGAATTACCACTTCAATAAAGGGTGCACTTTCTCCCCAACAAGACCTAATGAATACAAATCACCGGACAACTCACATTTATCTACATTTGAACCCCTTTACCTGTCTTAGAGTCATGATCTCTTGAACTCTGTGTTTTGTTGACACTAGCTTCACTTCCTCATTGTTTGGGGTCTCACACTCACATACCCCAATGATGCTGTATGATGTATAAAAATGATCAAATTAGTTTTCTCCTGACCTGATATGTATTGACTGGTCATAAACTGGGCTTGCACATTTGATGAAGGTGACAAATACCATGAATGAATAAAAACTAAGGCAATATTTTGTATATGTCATATTCCAAACAAGAAGGATGACTCCAGGGATGCCATGAGTTTCACATTTACATTTTTTTATTGTAAAGGTGGTTTCTTAGAAAATAGTCACGTGATACAGAGGCAAAGAAATACAAGAAAGAGGCCTGAAAAGAGAAAAGAGTGAAGGCAAGAAAGTGAGGAAAACATCTACCGAAAATAGAACTTTGGTGGTGACATTCTTAATAAAACAGAGAAGAAGAAGAAAAAAAAACATTGCAACAAAATCCAAAGCAATACTATAAAAGACTTTACAGAGCACTCTCATAATGACAATACACTGAAAAGCGCAATAAAAACCATACATGAAAATAAAGTGTGTTGTAACCAAGGCCCCAGTAACAGTCTGCTGTATGTTGAGCTGTCCCACAGTTTTCTATCCTGTCGAGACCTCTGCAGTGCTTTCCACACAACTGCACTCGCAGCCGGAGCTCTGCGCCGGCAGGCTCCGTCTGTTCACGTTTTCAGGACCCAACACAGGCGCACACAGCCATTTAGCGATCTGTTTTAAGACAACATCTACGGCAGAGAAAGCGAAAAATGTCCGACCTAACGTAATCGTCTTTGCACATGCTAAAATAAGATCCTCTGACAGAGTGAGAGCTATCGCAGGTTTAATGCTACATCAGCTGAAACGACAGATAAACAGCAGTACAGTATATAAAGACTAATTTTAACAGTATAAAACATCTCCATTTAAATGTATCTGTTTATTAGGGAAAGTGGTTTTTAGTACTTACATGGTGGCGTCATTTATAAGTGTTGGTTAGATAGTAGATATACAGTACATCCATAAGTCTTTAGAGACTTCCTGTATGAGCGTCTACGTATGTCCTGCAAAAATCCCACATCTTCAGTTTAGTCTGTTTGTACTTACAAATGACAAATGTTTCAAATATCAAATATTTCATACTGGGGTTGACAGTTTGTCCATGCTTTTAAAATGATTACATTCTGGGAATATGTTACTCTTTCCCCGGGGTTTTCATTCAGATTGCCTGGTGTTATATTTAACTTAAGTGGTAGAACAAGTGCTCTTAGAAGTAAACTTTTTTAAAACTTTTTCTTTGAGGTGTAAGAAAATGCACCGAGGAGGTCTTCTGCCCAAATCTCCTAACTGTTATCATTGTTGTTACAGTTTTTCCTGTTGCTGTGCCATGCTGTGTTTGCCTCATATTTCTAGTGGCTAGCGTTTTAGTCACAATCACCCATTTCATGAAGTTCATGGGTTTGAAATGACAATGAGACTTGAGTTTGTCCTCCAGCGACAGCAATTCTTCCCAGGCTTGGTGCCTTTTTGAGGGTGTATGTGTTTTGCCTGCCTTAGAGGCTACAGTCGGGGAACAGAAGTCTCTTGTGCACCGTAAACACCACAAACTGTCACATGATTGCCTGTAGTCTGAAGATATGAAGATCTCTGGCTCTCATAGGGAGGTATATGGTAAAGCCCCCTGTGCAGAGGCTGCCATTTTAACATGAATAAGGATCAATGGAAACTGCTAAAACTAACAAGCTCCAGTTATACTATGATGATGATGAAATTTCTGTAGCTGTAACAACTGCATCGTATTATTACTGATGTTTGGAGAAGTTATATTTGTGTCAGTGTGTTCAAAACTCTTTGGTTCCTGTGGGTTTGTTTCCTCAGATAATCACAGCAGAGTTTGACAAGAATTCCCAGGAAGTACCTGGATCCCACTACCAACCCTATTTCATACCCCAGGGTCCAAAACTAGTGAAAATACACAAACAAATGTTTCAAAACGTTTCAAAGGCAAAGCTACTTTGTTTATTATCCTAACATTCCTGAAAAGTTAGGGTATTTTTTGCAGGACACAGACATTGCTCTCTAATACTTCCATTGTGGTCTAAAGTAAAAGTCAGCCCTGTTAACTACATGCCTACAATGGCTTCACTAAACAGCACATTATCGTCTCCACCTTTATTCCTCTCCTCCTCTCCTCTCCCGTTCCCTCTCCTCAGCTAAACTCATCTCCTTTTTCCAAAGTGTCGCACCAACCCCTCAGCTCACCCTCACCTCACCTCCCCTGTACAAAAATTTCACCCCCATCATCATCATCTTTAACAAATAAACCCATATTTTCACAACTCGTGTATTTCAGCTGCGGCTCCTCTCCCCTCCTCTGTAGCTCAGTAGTGCCCCCTAGCAGGGATGAACGTTACAGGCGCGGATCTCCTTCCGGTCCTTGCAGCCCTTAGCTCGTCTCTTCACCGCCATGAAACGCTCCTGGATCCCCCCTCCGCACGGTTTGGTACAGTCCGTCCAGCTGGTCCACGGCTGCATCCTGCAACCTGCTGGAGCGAACAGCGGACAGCAGCGTCTCAACTCGGGCCTCTAGTGGCATCCGTCATAATAACGACAACGTAACAGATTAGTCCCACCCACCTGGCTGCTCCTCGGCCGCTGCATCTTTTCCCTGCTTTCCCCGTCTCCTTCTCTTACCTCCTGCTCCCCCGCCCCCACCACCTCCACCTCCTCTCTCCTCCTTTGTTTTCGTCCGACACTTCCTGATCTTGCATTTCTTCCTCTGGATGGTCTCGGGACAAGCACTGCCCCCGAACTGCGGCTCCAGTTTAACCATGCGGGTCCGAATCGTGTGCCCTTTACCACAGGACTTGTTGCACTCGGACCACTCGGTCCACTCGGAGACCATGCAGTCGACGGCTGGAGGGGAGAGGAGGACAATTAAAGGTCCCATATTATACTGTTTCTCAGCAATTTCACACAGCTGTCAGAGGTCCAACAACACTGTACTCAAAATGTATTGCTCCAAACCCATCCGTGGTCCTGAATTTCAGCTGTCTAAAAGTCGTTCAAGTGAGCTCTACTGA
>JBCAUF010000032.1:24846115-24856526 GCA_038406115.1 Haemulon aurolineatum
TGTTTCTATAGAACGTTCTTCAAGAACATTCTTGGAACTTAAAGAAAACTTCCCGCTAAAAACATTGTAACAATGTTACAAATTTCTAGCTGGGAAAGCTCTTTAATTGATGCTCTGTATCTTGTCTGTACTCAGAATTATAAAATGTAAAAATACTACATGTTGCTGTGATGACTAGACACCACGAACTCACTGCCTTCAGCCCAGAAATAGGTCCGGCACGTAATGAACGAGATCCAACATTTTTAATTATCAGCTCTGGAGGCGTTGGTATATTTTTGAGCTCTGGAGACACCCATGGTACGTCTTCACTTCAAGCCAAGCTACGCTTATTGCCTCCTGGCTCTGGCTCTGTACTTGACAGACAGGAAAATTGGTATCAGTCTTCTGATGTAACCCTTGGCAAGAAAGCAAATGTACCATACACCTCTCCCAACTTGCTGAACTAGTCCTTTAGTGCTTTCAGTCTTTTAAAGCATGCTTTAGTTGACAGGAGTGGATTTGTGGGGGAACATTCATAACACTCATTCATAAAAAACCTGAACTGGCCAGTTCTGCCTCTCTTACAAAATGTATTTGCCAATTGAAATGTGTTGTATACTAATGTAGTCTTTAGGAGAGACGGTTGTACAAATCCTTAATGTTTTTGCCAAATGTCTCAGTCGGAGTGTGTGAGAGAGAGTGACACAGAAAGGTCTGATTTCATGTGCAGTGCTGCTGAAGCATCATTGTCCAGAGTGGCAGGATCCGCGATGCATCACAGAATATAAAGTGTGTTTGATAAGGACAGGGCTTGCTCCAGACACAGCGGAGCGCCCACCTTCTCACAGCAGGGACGAGACGGGGCCCTGCCAGATGTGTATTCTGACTATCTGACCTCGGACTGTCTGAGACTCTGCTTTGACCAGTCGTGTCTGTAATGAGCTACGTGTGTGTCCTTGAGCATCATAAGACACCGAATCCCCGCAGTATCTGCTCAGTCTGTGGGTCGATAGGTTGAATGAAAGTTTTGCAAACACGGGATGAATTGAGGAAACAGTCAAGTTCAAAGAACAAAAAGGAATGCAATATCATGTAATGACAGGGTCTGGACAGTCAGCGTGACACTCCATCAGGTCCTCTAAGTTAAACCATTGTATCTTGTTTGGGGTCTTTCCCTGAAGAACTGTAATCAGTTCAGAGTTTGTGTGTGTGTGTGTGTGTGTGTGTGTGTGTGTGTGTGTGTGTGTGTGTGTGTCTGTGTGTGTGTGTGTGTGCGTGTTTGTGTGAGAGTGCAGTTATACCTTCCTCCTTCTCCTCTTGTCCAATATCAGCTACGATGTCATCTATGGTGTCTGGGACCACATTACATTGCTCTCCCTGCACACACAAAGGAAAATGGGGTCACAGGCTAACACACACACTAAAATGTATCCGAAGCTTCTTAGAAGATGAAACAATCTTTGAGCATAAAACTCAATTTTTGACTTTAAAAACGGTGGTTTGGCCACTGGCTCCTTGTGGAAACTTTGACAGTGTTATCTTACACAGATCAGCATTGGCTGTGTACGTGACAGGGGTACGTCATGGGTTTGCTGTATCCTGCCTTTATTTGTGGTCTACATAGTTAGTTATTAGCTAATTATCACGAGTCATCTTGTTGGAAGCAATCGGATACAATAGCACAGGTGCAAAACACAAATGGTAAAGTAAGTAATATATTTTCTTTTTCTCTTTAATAGAAGAAGCAATTTAATGTACATTTGGTAAAACATAATATTAGTGGTATACTTGAAACAACTCAATGATACTACAGTATACTAGATATATGCTATATCTACCTCTTTGGAAGTGACAGTGTAATTATTAATATTAATATGTAATATTATTAAATTTATAATGAAAATTGCAGCACTCGTGATTTGAAATTACAAGTTAAACATAGAAATGTATAAAGTTTAATTGTGTCGCCTACGTTTGCTCAGAAATGAGTATAAAAAAGTCGCATTGTTGTTGTGGAGCTGTACTGTACTGTAGATGATTTTCCAACGTATAACAGAAATGATAAAGTCGTTATGGGGATCATTAGTGTGATGCAGGTTTCAAAACAGACTTCACTGACCACAAGAAAAATCAAAGTGCTAACACATGCATACTACATAGTACCTTTCTAGCAATGCGTTCCACCACCACCTTGGCTACAGGGGTAATTGCCCCTCCCTCGGGGTCGTAGAACGGGCTCTGGGGGTGGTCCAAACTTGTCAAGGGTCGAATCTTCTCCTGAGGAATGGTGGGCTTGTTTGGTGACTGAAAGAGGCCAAAATTACATGATAAGTGAGCAAACTAGCTATGCAGCTACTAGTGCAGTATACAGTACAAAGGCTGATATGCTGCTCCAATCGACATTTTTTTCAATGTCTTTGGCATTTAGCTGCAAAGAGATGCATTTACACATGTGTCCCAGTGGAGTTGTTGGAGACCAAAACAAAATTGAACTACTGAGGGAATACTGGACTTCTAATCGTCAATGCTGTGTTCACAGCTGGTTGTGTTGCCTCCAGGTGGCCCACGGAGCCTTGCTGGAAGAAAAAATAATATTTCCTAGGAAAGTAAGTCACCGGGTGGACATGAATTTGACACCTAGCAGAAGCCACACCTGCTGTGCTGAGCATCATAACAACACGCTCTTTGCACTACAAGGACCTTCTGCTTCCACTGTCATCTCCCTGGGTAGGTGTGTTTGCAAAGTGAAACTGAAGGTCAATTAACTCCGACGGCGCTTCAACCATCAGGGGAAAGTGGACGTGCCCAAATAAGATGCTACAGGTGAAGATCGGGTCATGATTTAAAGGGGAACTATTCCCACCCTCCCACATTAGCAGTGCGCAAATTATGCACTTGGTGTTGGACTGGATCGTGTCCTAGAGGAAAACATCTGCTCTTGTATATTGAGTATCGAAATATGCCTGAGGAGAGCGAGGCTTCCACTGAGAAATGGTTGGAGTAATCAAAGTTAAACAGCCAAAATTTAGGGCATGGGAATTATTGTGGGACAAGAATACTAATCCAATAGCAGCACATAGTGTCTGCATGTCTGTGAAACAGGCTTTTAGAAAGAGAACAACATGATTTCTCTTGAGGGGAGGAACAGCCGAGCTGGAGCAATTTATGCACGCAAGCATAAGCATAATTAATGAAAAAGTAATAACATTACAATAGCTCGATTTCATGCTCCATCCTGACCAAAAATGGGAAGGTAGGTAGGTGCCAGGGGCCTGAAAAAGTCACCCACTGTCGCTGATTCTCCCATAAGCCATCTGGTCCCGAACCTCTTTTCTTTTGATCTCACTATGCATCATTTAAATCCATTTTAACAGCCCTTCAATAAGAGATTCATGCCATTGTTTCCAGGTGTGTGAGGTAGCATGTGTGTCCATGTATTGTAAGAGCGATTAAAAAAAAAAAAAAAAAAAACTCTACAGAGAGAAAAGATAAAAACACATGACAAACATGAATCATTCTCTTTGTTCTCACAGGTTAACTCGTCATTGTCGTTTCAGGTTTCAAACCAACTTCGTTTTAATATATGCAGCAGTGCTGGCTAAGACAACGGGAAGGCATCTACAAAGGAAGTGTTAGAGGAGATATGAAGTTACATCTTCATCTACAGCGCTGTAACAACAACGTTGACGATTCTCTTTGCAGTTACAAGTTCACAGAAAGTTTCGTCTCTGACTTTCTGGTTAAAAAAATCTTGTGTGGAATGAGACCAAACAGAAGACAACCGTCACTCATTGCAGACAATTACAAACTACAACTCTACGTGTGATATCTGCAAACAAGAGAGAAACTGTAAAGTCTTTGCTTTTGACACAGTGCAAAGGTCTGGAAGACGTGTACTTCCGCGTCACTGTCTGTAGGTGGCAGTGATTTAATGTCTGCTGTACAGTAGTAGAACGCATGCATTATCTGATAGTAAACTTTAAAAAAATTAGACTGTATTTTCAGGTGAACCTTTGCTAGAGCAAGAGACGTCGAAGCGTACATGATCAGCTTGGAAAATGTAGTTTAAAAGACCTTGCAGGACGTGGAAATGGCTATGTCGAAGCGCTGCAGTGTTAGATAGCTGTCTTACATGGTTTATACAAAGGCTAATTCACAATCAGGTAGCACAGCATCATCCATTTACCTTACTCAAAGTGGAAGAGAAGCAATGCTGCCTGATCTATGTTTGCTTCTGTGTTTGCTCAGTAGAATTGCAAGCTGCCTTCAAAACATTTCATAACTTCGAGTATGCATGCACTTAGAGGACAAAATACGAATAAAGCGAGTGCCAGTGTGTGTCAGAGGGCGAAGAGGACAAAATAAACAGAATGATAAAAGGCTAAAAACAGGCTCTGAACAGACAATAATGCTCCCACATTTAAAAAGTATCAGAAAGTGCACTGAGAAAGGTCTGGTTTTATGTCAGTGAAGTTCGTGAAAGGTATTTACCACCTCTCCTCAGCAGGATAAGCTCCTTGCTTATTCATGAAGTTGTAAACTATAAATAAATTGCTGTGGTCTCCAAACAGTGGGTGAATACGGATGAGCACCTTTCATTCCGAGGGTGCACAAAACTGAAGAAGTCAGTCACAGGAACAGACAGGCAGAAGTCAAGTGTGCTGTGATGTGAAGGTTTCAAATGCTGCCATTAGCTCGAGAGCATCAAAGCTTATAATAGTATATACTTGAACTCAGCTTTCAACAATTACAGTAAACATCATCAGCATGCCTTTAAACAAGGCAGAGATGTGGTTGGGTGTTTGTAGCTAATTATAGTATGAACAGCACATTGTACAAACATCCAACTCTTGATAAAATGAGTTGGTATATTAGATACATTAGATAATTGAATGCATCTAATGGTTTTTGCAAAACAATGAATTAACCACAGTGGTTAGTTATCTTAGATAGCTATCAAAAATGACCTACTATTTATAGAGGCTAGGCTGACATTAGATTGTTAAGGCAAACAAGACCTGGAAATTATACATAAATTACTTTTAGCTAATTACTTGCTCACTGCATATTATTTCTTACTACATTGTCATCATATCATTACAGCCAATTCACCAGTGGTCCTCCATGAGCAGCAGTCCTCTACTGGATGTTTTCTGTCAGGCTTCACTCCTAACATATTATTAAGTAAACTAACCAGCGAAATTAGGATAGGTTACCTCATACGTGACACCATTGTCAGTGCCTGCATCCCAGGGAATGAGGTCTGTCACCAGCCTCTGGACCCAGCCACACTCCTTAGTACAGAGATCTTCTCCTGACAGGCCCACGTTCCAGTCTGGGCTGGGGCCGAGCATGGTGAGGAAGGACATCAGGTGACGGGTCCGGTCCACAGAAAACTCTGCTGATGGAGCGGCTCGTCTGATGACAGGCGTGGAAAATATCAAGAGAGAAAAAAAAGGGAAAAATGAAACAAAGAACGTAATCAGATAAGTAAATTAAAATTGAATCTTATCGTAATGAGACAGCCTTAAATATGTTTTGAAGATAATCATCTCAGGAGAACCGTTTTCCTACATCTCGACACTCCGCTATTGTAATTTTTAGTTACCTACTTGCAAAATGGCCAGTTCTGATGTCATGACCTCCGACCTGAGTCACAATCTGCTAATGACTGGATAATTGAGACTCTCAAATATCCAATTAGTGGCAGAAAATATCTCATAATGACACGTTCTCTCTTAATGTCTAAACCACACTGAAAATTATTTTGAAGATACTAATGAGCTAGTTTCTTTAGGATCAACAATCCTTGGTATCTTAATTATGATGTCTCAAACAGGACATAAGCGCACACGCAACTATTTTAACTTGACAACTTTGCATGCAAAATTGAACAAAATACGGTGATATGTCATACTCACTGTGAGTGTGTAACTGTGTGTATCTGTGTGGGTACGCATGCGTGTGTGTGTGTGAATGTTCTCATTAGTAAAAATAATAGTAGCACAATATATCGCAAATGACAGACAACGCTAGGAGGGGTAATTAAACAGATGTTTGGTGAAAGATACAGTACATTAGCCTGTGTGTGTGTGTATGTGTGTGTGTGTGCTCATGCTGAGGGCTACAATTGTGATAAGTTTCTAATTGCTCTTGAACTAATTTGAAAGAGAGCACAGGATGCCAGAGTGTGCGACTATTCAGTCAAGTCGACCTGGCTTTTAAGAGCTGCATAAAGAAGGGAATCATAAAACAATTAAGAATACATTTTTATAAAATTCACACATTACAATACAAGAGTTTGACTTATAATTTATAGTTCACGGTTGTGTCAGAAATTGAACCTTTTTTTTCTATATGTAAGTACTGTATCTATCTTGCTAATTAGGAATTTGATATTGCACATAAAGAAGATTCAGGCTTTGTGATTCATGGAAAGGTCACATTATGTATTCTGTAAAAAATAAAAAATATGCGTCTCATTGTTTGTGTTGATCATCAAGCATCAAACAAATTTTGCAGATGTAGTGTTTGTAACATCATGTAATTTACAGATCACTGAACAAGAATGTTGTACAAGTATATCTTGTTTATATTAACCCAAACTGTTAGTTAATTTGTGCATAAAAAGAACAGAAAACAAAAACAATCTTGACTTGAATGAAAAAAAATGACACAGCGTAATGCTTTGTGGGCCTCAGAAATATCAACTTTTCATGAAATGTAAAAAAAAATCAGCCTTGTTTTTAGCTTAACCATCAGACCAAAACATCTCATAGATCCAGGGTTAGACCAGTTCCTCGACCAACCGCAGAGCATGTAATGTAATGTAATGCAAACTGAGCTTAAGACAGCAACGGAGCCGGTTTTCAGACAACACGATGAATAAATAAGCAACACATCCATCCATAGCTCGGGTGCAGATGACATGCTCATGGCCGGCCTGATGTAAAATTTAATACCTCCACTGGTCGGAAGAGAAAGGATTTAAAGTTGAAGTGAAATTTAAATTCTGCTCACGTTTTGTGTAAGTTAATACAAACTGCTGAGACTGCGGCTTTTGTGCGTGTTTTCCCTACTCACACATTTGCGGAGCCAGTGTGTGAGCTTCATGCCGCGGGGTGGGCGTTTCCCAACATTTAATTGGCACTCTATCAATTTTAACGCTATGCTAATGACTGGCGCCTCCATAATACTGTAGAGCCTACAAATGGCAAAAGAAGATATATTTTTTGATTTTTGAAGGCCATATTATAGTGCTACTGTAGTATTGTTAGTCTGAGCCTTTAGAGCATGTAGTCAAAAGTTAATGCCTCTTGGAGAACTCTCAGGTAAGGGGCACTATCACTGTAGAAACGTGGAGATTTTCTCTCTCCTTTTCTTCTTTTCAATCAAATCTCTCACAGAAGGGCCTTTTCTCTTTAGTGAAACTAACATTGAGTGATACTTACAGGTTGAGCGGCTGCCACGCCGGCCACTGAGCCTTAGTTTTAATGACAGTCAGCACTTCATCTCCCTGCGGAGAGAGAGAGAGAGAGAGAGAGAGAGAGAGAGAGAGAGAGAGAGAGATACAAGAAGCAATTTGTCACTAAATGGATGATGATAAAGGGAGAAGAAAGAAACATTGACGGAGGAAAGGCCAAAATTGACAAATTGACACAAGTGAGGGCGAGTGCTCTCATCCAAGGACAGCAAAGTGTGTTTCACTTTTCAAAAGGCTTAAGAGCCTGGACAAAGTGTGTCTCTTATCAGGACAAAATGGCTCCATGGTGTTTTATAATAGCTGTCTGTTATTCTAGTGAGGAGCCTCACCGTGCACTCTGCACCGCACCCACTCTCCATAGCCCCTCTATAGCATTACGGTCACTTTATGGACTGCACAACACATTATCTATCATAATGCATCAGATTTAATTACTCAGCCAAAAGCAGGAAGACAAATGATGGATTTAGTGTAGCGTAGCAGTTGATTAGAAACAAATTGGAACGTCCATGTGTGCCTTTTCTGGCTTCATAAGAGCATTTATTGTGTTTTCTCCATCTTTTTGTCCTCCTTTTTCAAACACACACACACACACACACACACACACACACGACGAGATTCAGTTTGGGATATGCCAAAAAAAAAAAATCCTTTTTTCTGGTTGACTGGAGGTTGCACAGTCGCCTTGAAAGCCTCCCCTCTTCCCCGGGGCAGTGTGAAGAAAACAAGTGTGTGTGAGTACGTGTGTGAGATGTTGGGTGGGTCTCTGCATGTGTGTGCGTGTGTGTGTGTGTGAGCGTGTGTGTGTGTGTGTGTGTGTGTGTGGATGAAAACAAGTTTACAAGTCAGTGTCCATCTTCTCCTCAGAGCAGCTCAGGGCTCTGCAGCCTCTCCGGCCTCAGACCTCACTCCATCCTCTCACAGACACACGGGCGAAAAAAAAAAAAATAAAAAAAACTGCAGAAAAAAAAACCTGACACACACACACACAGATGGGCACAGGTGGGTACACAAAGACAGATATGTATATGAATATAACAGCCAGAGGGACAGAAACAGACAATCTGGCACGGAGTCAAGACACACAGAGGAACCAATGAGCAACGGATGACTACTGACACAGGAACAGAAAAACGAGGGCTTCATGTTTTCACTTGCAGCAACACCGGCTCATGTGGGGGAAAAAATGAAGATGAAGTGGTAGCTAATTCAATATAAACTCAAAAAACCAAACCTCAAGAGTGGAAAAAAACATGCTTAGGTTGGACTATATACATGTTCTGAGCTTCTAGCACCTATAGTTTGTGAATAATTTCATCCCAGCTCCTCACTAGACGGCACATATGGACATGAATCATGCAATGGGCAACATTGTGAGAAATATATGCATTTGCTAGAATGTATTTATTTTTACATACTGCACCACAGGCTTCTTCTTTTTTTTTGGGCATTTTCCCAAAGTGAAAACACTTTGACACTTTACCACGGTTTCTGTTTTTTTCTTCCGAAGGCAAGGAGGCCAGTCATTACACGTTTCCAGATAAACATGTTGAAAGGATAAACATGTTGGAGGTAATTTGCTCCACCATTCTTTCATTCCCTCCACCATCTGCCATTAACAGAAACTCTCGCCGCTTTTGGTTCAATTTAGGTAAAAGTGGAAAAAAACAAAAAAAACAAAAAAAACCCTTTTTGCTGTGAAATGGTCCTGCACGTTTTATGGCAGCCCTCAGCCAGTACCGCGCTACACAAAATGCTTCGTGGGGGCCGGCAGCCAGAAGATGCAAATCTTCCTGTAATGGTCTTGTTTGTTTACGGTAATTATCGTAATGGCACAAAATGACTGTGATTTACCAATGTTTAAATGCACATTACATTTTCATGAATGTTCTCAAGGAGGAGAGAAAGAGTGGCGCAGGAGGAGAGGGAGGTGGAGGTACTGTAGAGACGCTGGTCAGGTAAGGACAGCGAAGAGGAGGAAGAGAGGAAGAGTGCACAAAGTGTACAAAAAGGAGAGACGTGAAGGAGGAGGAGAGGGAAGGGAAGTGACACGAGGACGCTGAGAAAAGAATAAAGGTGGATGCAGGAATAAAAAAGCTAAAATGAAGAGAGCACGCAAGTGGGGCCGAGGTGGATCAGGACAGGAACAAGAGAGACCCAGCTCAGAGGGAGAGAGGGAGGAAACAACAAGAACGCACTTAATGGAAAGAGAGGCAGACAATCTGAGACAGGAGAGAGGTTCAAAGAGCAGGGGGGGCGGGGTGGGGGCTCATCCCGTTAAAATAACTTTACATTCATTACATTCACTCCGTACTCCCAGCATGATAACACTTCCTTCACTCCCTCCCTCACTCGTTCTATTGTTCCAGCTTTCCTTTCCATATAACTCCTTCTCTGTCTTTCATTCCACCTTCACGCCCGTCTCAAGGATTTTCTCTTCCCTCCTTGCTCCTTTCTCATTACCCTAATGTCCTTATATTACTTTTACTCTTCCATTCATTTTATGCTCTTCGTATTTATTTTGGGAACCAATGTCCTCATTTTGTTGATTAATCAAGAGATGCTAGCATGACTACATGCTCATTATGACAAGTCTCATCTGATGAAGATGGCCTGAAATGAAAAGTCACGAGGTCATCATGGTCATTATCTACACACCATAAAGGTCAGCCCTGTCACCAAGAAAACATGTTAGCCATTTCCGTTTCTACAAACCACCAACATGTTTCGTTTCGACATGTTGACTTTTGCGGTGGAGTTTGTGGAGACTAAAGTGGACATTTTTACAATTCCAGTTGTGTGGCAACAAAACCAGGCATTTAAAGGTCCCAGATTATGAAAAACCCGTTTTCTCTGGTCCCTACATATATAAACTGGTCCTACCTGAGCCTACCAAGTCCCAGAATGAGGAAAGCAAACGAGTCCTGCATCGTCTCTGCAGCCCAC
>JBCAUF010000032.1:24966304-24985388 GCA_038406115.1 Haemulon aurolineatum
TGCCTATATATGACCTAGAAGTATTTATTCATAGAATTTGTGGAAAAAGGTTAAGCATCTGTAATAATCTAATGAAATGTAATGTGGTGAAGACAGTTGCTTGTGGCTGCTGCAGGGCGTCCAGCCTCGGCACATGGGGGGCATGTTTCACCAAGCGAGCCTTCAATAGGGCACATCCTGTTCACATTTATTTAAGCCTGGGGGTAAAATGTGCTTGAAGCTTGTAATGTAACATAAAGCAACAAAACAGACACACGTCTTCACGCTACGACTACTCCCTGCTAAAGTGCTCCAAACTCACTTTTGTGTCGGATGCAATCAAACAGGTCTGGTGGAGAGACAGCACAAGAGTTATCTAACACTGCGGCGATGACACAGTGCAGGAAGCGCCCCAAAAAACTGCCCCCTTCCTCTCATTGCCCATGTTAATCAAATGGGCTGGACTCAGAACATGTACCAGCACAGAGCTCCGTGGCCATCACACTATCAGCAGCAATAGTTTTGCCACCTGTTCTGTTTTTTTATGTCCATGCCTCTTCAAATCTGGCTAGAAAACACACTGATAATCTATGATAAACAATATAAATGATTATTATATATTACATATGATAAATGATGAAACAATCACCCTATGCTCTCCAATCCTTTCGATTTTCTTATCTGTTTCTCAGCTGTGACAGCAGATACACATACAGAGACCTTACATGCAGGACAGAAGACCCTTTAATTTCATTGTTGTAGAAACACATAGACACATAACAAGTATAGACACATGCAGATAAAAATCATATCTGTGTAAATAGAAAATAACAGAGGAGATCAATCCCATGTTGACTGAAATGCGCCTCTGCTGTGAACAGCCAGACCACGGCTCATGCACAAATTGGCCTGTCATGGCGCTATGCTGCGCTTCCAACTCCTGCGTGTCCTGGCAGATAGACTGCTAGCTTGATTACATCCAGTGCGTTTTACTTCCAGGCTTGAATAAATGTGTCCAAGATGGGCATTACTTCAAAATTAACTTACATTTCCTATCTTATTGTCTAGCTATAGGAAGTGGTTTAAAGTTGTTGTGTAATAGTAGTGAGTCACTAACCATTTTCTTTTCAGTTGCTGATCAACCAGAAAGCAGTGAAGTAAAAATGATTTTTCAGCAATGTGAAAACACCATTTGAGCTTCCCATCCTGAGTGTACTCAGGAGTTGTTACTACAACATGAACATAATCAGTGCTCATTGGTTGGACCACCCATTTTGGAACTCTGGATCATTTTATTCTCAACTGCACACCTGTGAGGTTGTTTTATGCCTTATTGTTAAAGACAGTAAAGGTTTGTCCATGTAGTGTGCAGCAACAACAACCACCTGCTAGATGATTTGGCCACATAGTTCTGATAAAAACTCAAAAAATAACTGTGTTGACCAATAATGATAATATTGGTCGACACAGTAAACATAAACTTGACACTGACTCTGGCCTCTGTCTGTGTGGTTCAAGAGCATGAGTCAGGAATAAATGTTAGATGATGGAGCACAAACAGCAAAGTAAACTTATTCAAAAGTGTAATATCAATACACAAAGCACTCCATTTCAATCCTATTCCTCACTTTGCTGCAAACTGCTGTGGGAAAAGCAATTTTGAGTAGAGCATGCATAAGCTCATTGCAGCAGATCAATACAAATTATAGAGCAGGGCATCGCCCTCTAATAGTTCTGTTTTTTAATGACCTAATTAATTGGATACAGTACTGTGAGGAGTTTACAGAAAACAGTCAGCAGATTGTAACAGGGTTGATTTCTAGCTCAGCATTCATCTATGACATTAGTTTCCCATTTTGGCCTGTTACGCCACGTCATTACCCAACTGCTCCAGTGTGGCTGATTTTATTGTTGTATGTATTTAGTGCATAGATGCACATACACGTGGATTCACATTGACACACACAGATTCCATACACTTACACATTTACACACTCCAGGGTCGATTTATAATCTCCAAGATGACTTTCCCATCGTCCAGTGCTCCGGTTATTGCCCTTCCATGTAATTTGATTTCAGGGAAATTAAAAACTGATTGCACTGGGGTTCTGCTCCAGCCTACCAACACACATATACTGTAGGAGAAGAAGCACACACACACAAACGTGGTGCTAATAATGAAATGTAATCAGTTCAGGAGATGATCTGGAGGTATATTTCTGTTCCCATCTCATCATGTGATGCTGCCACGTTGTAGATTAAACTGTCAGGTAAAGTAGCACTAATGGAAATCAGTTTCGTTACGTGAAGGTGCCATGTTTGAGCATCTCATTTATGCATACTTTTGTATCAAGTACTTCATCATCATGCACTGGTTTTCACTGATTTCATGGGGAAAGGTGCAGAAAAATAAATTCTTAAGTTGTTTTTTTTCTTGTGAATTTCAAATTTATGCTCTGTAGTTGATGCACAGCAATTGAATCTGTTTATCTGTTGACAGACAAGATAAATTATTATAAGAGCATGAGCTAATGGATACTAAAATGTAGGCTACCTGAATAATACCTCTGTGCTGTCACACAGACACAAAAAGAAAATCAGTCGTGGTCTGAAGTTTTTTTCAAATGTCAGTTTTCCCCTCTTTTCTTCCTTCTAAGCAGATGAGCTAATGACTTCAAGAGCATTATGATTTGAAAAGGGTGTTTGTGCGTGTGTTTGTGTGTGTGTGTGTGTGTGTGTGTGTGTGTGTGCGGTACTGCATGAATGTGCACATGGGAATAGGCATTCAAACTGGGGGAAAAAATTGATGCTATCATAAATTATTCATCTAGCAAAGAACTTGTTGATTTTCCCCCATAAGCTGGCTGTACATTATGTTTCAAGACAATTAATGCTCATCTGTTCAGAGCCTTTTTCTTTCTGGGAGTTATTATGTGAAAATGAATGAGGTCTTTTGAGGACCTCTACTGAAGAGAAATGATGAATCTTTTCTTTGAAAATACTGGGACGGTCAGATGTTTGTAATAACAGTGGGTAATGGTGCAAAGGACAATGAGTGCTTCATTTTGAGCAAAGTGTGCTCATGTTTCTGTTTGTTCACGGTCAACTCAAAGCAAAAAGCAAGGCAGTTAACCTGACACTGCTGAGCAACACCTTGTCAGCTCCAGATGTCTCCAACATAGACATGGCCCAGGCTGTGGTTGATGCACAGCCTTGTACACTGTGTGGTATTCTGTCACTTTTGCATTGTTTTATAAAATAATAATAATAATAATAATGATAATAATAATAATTCATTTATTTTATATAGCGCTTTTCAAGGACCCAAAGACGCTTACAGAACTGAGTCAAGACAAAAAACTAAATAAACAAAACAAGAAGGGGCAGAGACAGTCAAGGCCTTCTAGCTCTGTAAGTCGATCCTCTGCTTGCAGCTTCACTGACAAACCTATTTTACAGCCAAGCATCGTTTTGCTGGAGAGGGACTTCCTATCCATGCAAGCTATTTATTAGATGTCAGAGTGAATGATGATTAATGCACACCTTGTAGTACCAAAGAAATGTGCTCATTTAAAAAGTACCATGTTGAATTTTTGAACACCGGTAGCGCTAAAGGCTAATGTTTTATTGAGTTGATTCCGACCTTATTTGTATCTTTGTAGCCCACGGATGCAAACAATGCAGGTTTTCCAAATCCCACTTCAGAAATCTGCTCGGCCAATGTTTTGTGAGTGAAGAAATGCATCCCGTTTGCTGGATGTCAGCGGAGGAAACACTGACTGTAAACAGAATTGTACTCCTCTGCAGGGCACCTTAATCAATTACTGGAGGTGTAATTGTCTCTGTCTGGATGTTGCACTTGCTTTTTAATGGATGTTGCTGTCTTTGGCTGGGGTGTAAAGATGTTTGTTTGTTGCATATTGTGTGTTTAATGCACGGAAAAAAGGTTGTGATGAAGCTGTTGTTTTTTCAGTAAGTTTATTAGTTTAAAATTTGAGCGTGTGGAATCTTATTTTCCATTTACAGTCTGTGGGGACACACAACAACAAGACTGAAATGTACTGTCATTAATTATTCTTCTCTCTCGGAAAGAACGAGCAAATAAAAACTCCAGCGCTGGATGGATATCAGTGTCTTGCTCAAAGGCACTTTAGCTGGCTGCATGGATGAAAGCTATGTTTGAGTGAGTCTTTAAATTTCATTTTCTATTTTCTCATTCAGGCTTTCATTACCTCTAAGTCTGTCTGGCTCTGACCTTTGTGACCAGTGTCTGTCATGAAAGCTTGGTCGTGGTATCTGACTGAATGCCAGCATTAGATAAAATCAGTCTGATGCTCCAATGAAGACAGTGATAACGATAAAATGTCAGCTGTTTCTGATATCTCTTTTTTGTTTGTTTACCTCCTTTGCTGCACCTAATAATGGCGAATCTTATCTTTCTGTTGCAGCCTGAGGAGAGAGTTTATCACATAATGAAGAGATCACATCGTTTAGTTTGGAAAAATACAATTTTGTATCCATGATACTGTGTATCTAAAGGTACTGTAAGAGCACAATAATGAGTGCATGTCTTCAATATGAGAGACCACAGAAGAAGAGGGCTCCTCCACGGGCATTGTGCAGCTTGCGCATATTGAATCTACAGACACTCAAGTTTGAGACCTTAACCTTAACTGTTGTTAAGCCACATTGTGCAGACACACAATGTAATCAACAGAACGGAAAAGCAACAGTGTTTTATGAGAATCTCAGGATGTGTGGGCAGATTCACCTTCAGTGCACTCTTGATGGTCGCTCCTTTGTGTGACCACAGCACTACATAATACTGTGATTAAATCTGCCAAAGCCACTATTCTCTGCAGGGAGCCCGTTTCTAAATAGCTAGACTATTCAAGGGTGCATTACACAGTGATCCCTTTTACTGTAATTGTGATGCTGTGTCTTGTACTTTGAGATTGTTTAATGGAACTTTTTCTTCCTGATGCTTTTATGGAAACTATTTTGCAGAAAATGCTCATAATGTCAAGACCCAGTGTGTGAGGGGGTGAAGCACATCTCTTACCCACAGCTTGAAGGCTTTTTAAAGGCCTAAGATGGAAGTTTATTATCTTATGTGGCCTGCTCCATCTTGATGCTGACAACATAAGCAGCTAATTGGCACTGTGTGCTACGAGGTATCTCTACAGGGCGTTTAACATGACATGCAGGGTGCTGGATTGCATTGCACCATAGCCATAACTAACTGTTCTGACAGACTAATGACAGGGCCTGAAAGGATGATGCAACGAGACTGAACGAGAATGAAAAAGAGTACCATTTAATTTTCAATAGCTGGATGGCTAACATGAAAAGAAACATCCGATTGAGTGGAGTTTGAGATAATAATTATAATATTACATTTGTTTTCAGAACTTACGAAGACATTTATCATGTTATCCCACTCATTGTCACCGAACCCAGTGTGGAAACATAAACAATGCACCACTCATCTGTCTGACAACTGGTCAGTTGGTTGCAGTGTAAAAATGTTACTTCACGATCTAGAATGGCACTGAAACAAAAAAAAATTAATATCACCGACAGCTGATTTCAAAAGGTGTGATAATACAGACTCGCAGCAGGGAGAGAGAGCGTGATTGAGTAAAGAAAGTCAGCAACCGCAGCCTCGGTCATCAAACAGACTGACAGATCTTCACTTCTCTCCTCCATGAGACGTCCGTATCCTCGCCGCCGCCGCTGCTGCATTATGATAAACGCTGATGAACTGCTCGTGGCCCTTCCAGCCTCTCGTCCCGTCTCTGCTCTTCATCTCCTTCACTACTCATAAATCAGCTGTGTGTAGTTGCAGCTTTGACAGACAGTATGTTGGTGTTCTGGTCTGCTGTCTGCTGTTTAACATTCTCGAGTTGGTATGATTGTGTGAAATTAATTGTTAAACCTAGGATAGATTAAAAATGTTTCACTTGTAAATCTTCCACAGTATATGTCATTAAATTTCATGACATTCATGTTCAATAAAAACATCATCTGGCTAGAAAATGCTCCGAATGTCTTTTTTCTGTTGAGATTAATTCTGATATTGATCTGATTGCTGCTTTAATATTTTCTTCTGCAAGGAATTACAGGGCAGCAGTAGCTTGTTTCCTTTGGACTTGTTTCTTTTCACAAGAACGGTCCAGTGTATCCTATGCTAAAAGGGATATGAAAGGATGAATTCAGGCACCTTTACTTAGCATTTAGAAACAGCTCTTATCATGACCGACACTTCAGTTCTTCTGGGTCACCTCACATTGTTAAGACCCTTCCCAAAACCAAAGGACTATCTGAACACAACCTTCATCTTTTCTAAGATCACTCCTTCATTCACAAAGTGCCTAGCAAAGAAAATGCTGCATTCATGGCATCCACTGTGTTGAAAGGTGTGCGAAGCGCTAATATAATGCCCCCCTCCCCTTACTGATGAAAATGCTGCATACATAAACCTGTATATGTTTGCATGAACATATGGTGCACTTACAGTCCCAGTTTTGGAATTGAAAAAATATTGTCATCCTGTGTACAAAGTTGCACATGAATGAACGAGCTATTTAGCTGAACATTTTTCCACTATATCCACTGTTAGTGTGTACAGTAAGAATATATTACGTTATTGATAACACTGCTGGTGAGGTCATGTCATAAAATCCCTCAGATATGTCTTTTCAGTCTTTTGGAGAGCATGTGAATGGATGAGAATGTGCTCACATGAACACATTTTAAAGACGGATACTAAAACACGGTCTCTCTCTTTTTTTAAGCGAGCAGGCCAAGTCGTGGGAAGCCCAGCAGGTCTTATCACATCCCCAGCTGGGAAATTACAATGGGCTGCCCAGCTGGAATTAATTGGTTTCACATCACATGCACTCGCAAGCATAACAGACCTTTCTCACAGCGGATATTTTGACATGTCATGGCACGGAGGGCGCTAATGTTGACGATGGCTGCATTCCATTTAGGTGTGCCAGTGAGCCATGCCAGTGCGGGAGCGTTCACAATAACAGGACCCTGGCAGGAACCAAGCATCTAAATGGAATTCAGTGATAATTAATGTCATTAGTTACACCTGTGCCTGAAAAGCCAGACTGAGACGTGTAAAAAAGGTCTGTACCTTACAGTAGACATGCTTTGGTGCATAAGAACTCGGAAATATACAAAGAATACATACTGCATGCGCAAGTTGGCGCATATGCACATGGTGTATATGAACACAGCTGTTGCAGCATCTGGAGTATGAAACAAATTAGAAACATAAGTTAGAGTCTCGGGGCATTTAGGAGGGTTTTGACACAAAGATATACAGCACATGGACGCTGACACCCAAACCCACATGTCTACATGTGTCGGAGAGTAATGAGGTTACTCGCCCGTCACCACAGCCTTACTACATCTTCAGTTATTTGCTAAACGAAGCTATTTTGAGCCTTACTGTGGAATGTGGAGGAGAGCTTTATGCCTTAACATACAGGTGGGAGCAAGAGTCGAATATTCTGCATCTTGGAATCCAAGATGCAGCACCAAATCCAGCCAATCAGTGCAGTGAACACATTTCATTCATATACAGCTGCTGTTTCTGTGTGTTGATTTTTTAAAATCTAGCATTGTATAATTGATTGTATATTCTATGTTAGACCAGTTAGCGGATAATAAAGCAACCATTTATCTTTCTATGTTTTGCTGCTCTCTTGCCATTTTCCTCTTTCTCCTCCATGAGGTAGCAGCAAAAACTAATTTGTTCGTTACGTAAAGCTGCTTGCAAGGGGAGAAACTTTCTGAGTGCAGTCTAAGAGAGAAAAAAAATGCCTCCCAAGGCCTTTTGGGAAAAAGGCAGAACATCTCCAAAAAGTAGTCAGCTACAGTGTGAATCATTGCGCATAAATATAACCCACTCGTGTGAAACTTTGAGTCTGTCATAGTGGTACATTTCATGGCCTTTTGGGAGACATTGGAACTTCTCCAAACAGCAGTCAGGGTGCAGATATCTGAATCGTGAGGCATAAAGTATAACCTGTGCGCATTAATATAACCTGCAAAGAGAGGGAGACAGGGGCAGAAGTGGTGGAGAGAAACACGTGGAAGGAAAGAGGAGGGGGGAGGTGTGAGATGGCGAGGAGAGAAACTCGATGACTGCAGAGACGTTATGGATGTCCACAGTGTGTGTTTACAGCTGTCTTTTAAAATGGAGCGGGCGTCTCTCTTCAGGGCAGCAGTGTGTGTGCACGCTGGATTTATTTGGCATCAGGTCCACACTGCCTTTCTCGTAACAGCGAGGACAGTTTCCTCACAGTGATGAATCACATGTTTTGCCAGTTGCGGAGAGTTATGCTTCTTTAATTTCATTTCTGAAGATATTTGTCTTCCATTTCAACCCCTCAAGAGATTCAAAGGCTGTGATTCATTTTTAAGGGCTGGATTTTACTGGCATTCTGGCATCTGACAGCATAAGCTTTGCATAGAAAGTAGCAATTCTTTTTTATTAAAACAGTGTGGATGTTTTGATTGCACAGTAATTGATTGTATAAACAAATGATGCAACCTTTGTGTGAGTGTAATATTGATGCATGTGTGTGTGTTTGTTTAAGTGATTCATCATCCCAATCTAATGCTGGGAAAAACGTTTCCACATCCAGTCCTGCTCCGCCGTTACTCACATCACGTGACTCCCTGTTAGTGCTGCTTATGATTTGATTTCAGCCTCAGAGGTGCACTAAAGTTTAAAGGCTTGAAAAAATCTTTGGTTAACACTAAAAATAGGTCCAAAGATGAAAAAAAGCATCATCATACCAGCTCTAAACAAGCCAACACATTAGCTGTATCATCAAAACTTTGTTTGGAGGTAAAACTAAAAGTTAGTGACTACGATAACAATGGTAGGTAAAGGCTGAGCCGATAAGTTGGTGTTCTTGTAAAGAGGGAGGGGCAACAGAAATAAAAGCCCTGTACATTTTCTCCTTAGACAATAGTAGATGATCGACCGTCCTAGCTTAATCATCAGTTCAAAAATGTAACCATCTTAGAAGATACCTGACTGTGATGTAGGTCAAAGGTGTGTACATGAAAATGTTATAGGTCAAAATTTACCTGAAACTCCTAAGGGTGCGTTATTGTAAGACACACCCAGTCACAGAGTTTGATGCTTTCAGTTCAGTTAATTATATTTCAGATTGTGGGTCACTTGTGTTTTATTCACCACTGATAACAGCAGAGTTTTTCTTTCTATTCACAACAACACTGCTACACACCTCTGACGCTGCTCCATAGCAACAGTGACTGAAACTTTGCAATGTAATGTTTAGAGCCGTCACAGCAAACTGATGGAAAAAACATGATTTCCCAAAAATAATTACAATTGGTTGCAGAACAGGCATGGGCGGGACACAACACAACATGTACAGTAGTCACACATGTAAAAACATTCTTAGTAGGATATCACATATGACAATACAATGCAGAAAGGCTCACCTGCAACTTAGGCATGTTCAAGATTGAACTGCTTCACTATGTTAAGTTGAGAGGACAGTGAAAGTGGATAGAGTGCATTACTTAAGTGATGATTGCATTCATAACAAAAACATTTTTTTAAAGTTTTCAGTCTTCCTCTTGTTACAACACTGCTGAGAAATTATGTGAAAAACCAATTTCACAATTTTTGTGAAATTACTGCAAGCCTATCTCATAATCAGCTCTGGTGCCATTTTGTAATCAAGCAGCTCATGGAGTCTGTCGAGAGCGAGCATTTGTTCCTCATCCAGACTGAGAGAATAGAGAGAGGGACACAGAGGGGAGAAAGTCATGGACAGATGAGGAGCACACAGTTTGAGATGCAGGAGATTTAACTACTTGACTATCTCTGAACATGAAAACACATGAGTATTGAATCAGCATGTCAGAGCGCCACACCAACCTTGAATATCTCACCCTGGATCTTAATCTTATCTGTGATTGGGACAAAAATTGATTGTCTTTGTTGTGCAGTGAGTGCTGCCCTTTTTAAACTTTCGATCCGTAGTGATTCAGATTAACACCGCACGTTTGGAGAATGTTATCATCTCTTGACATATTGGATGCTAGAAAAAGCAGACTTATCAATCATGCCTTGAATCAGCATTGGCATCCTGATTAAAATGCTGTAGCATAAACACATAGGAGATCACACATGCATGCAGACCTATTCAGATTCCACATTTTACATGCATTCTTCACTGTCACTGTATTATTGATCTAACCTTTAAAAGAACTGTCTTGATACTAACCGTGTGTGGAGGGACTGTGTGAACTTTTAGCTAACAGGGGTGGCAATATTGGTTGATCAGTCCAACACAGTTATTGTCATGTTAGTTGGTACAGACATTCATGACCCACTACTGTAGGTACACTTACGTATATTTCACTTGTTCAACACTTAAGTCCAAACCCTAATTGCATGACACACAACACAATTTCTGTCACACTCAGTCAGTACCAACGTTCTGAATGTTGCCAGACTGTACTCTCCATATAGGTCCATCTTTTTTTTGTCTGGACTAAAATACCTCAGCAACTTCCACATAACGTTGTGTACACACATTCATGGTTCAGAGAGGATGAATCCTAATCATGCACAGGCATTTGCTTTGTCAAAATTTAAATTTGTCCAGGTGGTTCATGACATTTACATATCTGAAATACTATGCCATTCCCTTTTGCCTCAGCTATACTTTTGTTTAGTGCTAATTAGTACAGTTTAGCATGCTAGCATGCTCACATGCTAAAATAAGATCATTATGTGTTTGATATATGATGATGTATTTTAAGACATTTTAATGCAGAAATGTTAATGGCCTGTGGCAAAACACAAGGGAACATGTTGTCCCCAGTCCCGCACTCCCCAAAAACAATTGGGTG
Source organism: Haemulon aurolineatum (assembly GCA_038406115.1). Lineage (NCBI taxonomy): Eukaryota > Metazoa > Chordata > Actinopteri > Lutjaniformes > Haemulidae > Haemulon > Haemulon aurolineatum. Next base: position 24,977,204 of record JBCAUF010000032.1, read on the forward strand.
TCTGGGTAACCAGGTTTTTGTTGTGTGTTGTTTTGTTGTCATTATTGGATTAATATTGAACATTTTAAAATGCTATTATAGTTTTTTATCAGAAAAACCCTGCTCCCTCTAGGCCAGCGCTTGGTTAGTACTGTAAGCGACACACACATACACGCACACACACACTAGCCTATATACTATACACAATGTATCATATTGAGATGATACCCTCAGCAGCTCATGAACAACTTGGACAATTTTGCTGCCAAAAGCAATGGCATAGAACAAAGCCAACATGAGAAAGCATGCCACTATGAGGAGTGTGATTATAGTACACTTACTTGTTTTGACACTTTAACCATGGTATTTATAGTGAGAAAGTGTCACCAAAGGAAGCAGATTGTAAATGATTGTTGCTAGCTGTCACAGTTCCAGAAATTGTAAACAATATTTAGGGTTTTTTTTTCCTTTGATACCTGAACCTACTGAACCTGTAAACGACTAAAATTACGTGAGGTCATAAAATCATATGCCACAGAACTTTTCTGCATTTTGCATTTAGGTGCTTATCTGAATCTGAATGTTTCAGATCAGCTTTGTTTAGAGAGGTATTTTAATAGCTAGCGTGGGATTCTTTGTTTGGTGGTTACTGGTTTTATCTGCATGTTGTGTAAGCAATCTTTTACTACATAAATATGCATTAAACATTTTCGTCCGTACGGGCCACTACGCAAAAGAAAATGGTTCTTCATATGATTGCTCTATCAAAAATATTAAAAATACCTAGATTTTAAGAGCCAATTTTATTCACTTGATAAAATGTGGTGAAATTGCGGTCAGACAGAGCAATAACTATTTTCAATCACACTACGCATAAGTGTGCCAGTCATTGCTAATTCAGATCATCCTGCTTTGCGATCTACAAACTGTGACAGCTCAGTTAAAACATTTCTCCCTCTCGGCAACCATCTCCTTTGAGTTGACTGTGCAAAGGAGAGGGAGACAGCAAATAGACTCGCAGCTCTCATGAAGAGCACAGAGCCACCGTATTTATCAGCAAGCAGCAGGGAGAAGTTTTGCACACACACACCTTCACACATCTTTTGCAACTCAACGCACACTGATATGTATAGACACAACATATGACATCCAAAGGACACACAGAGATGTCTGGTGAGTCATCAAAGTGCAGTGGATCATATCAATCATGTTATTACTCTCTGCCCTCTGGCTCTGTGTCTGTGTGCCTTAAATAGTCTATTAAGACAAGCTGTCACAGTGGTAGATCCACATGCAGTTTGAGACTCTCAGGAGGTCTTGAAGAGTATTTTGAGTTATCAGTAGATAACAAGTAATGCATCTGATAGTAAAATCCAGCAAACTGTACATCTCACATGAAGTATTTACAGTGAAACATTCCTGCTAAGATTTATAGTTGGAAATCTCACAATTCACAAATGTTTGATCTATGTTGCTGATTTCTGTTAAACAGTAATTACTATATTAAATAGAGTTCCTTATAGTATTCAAATTATTTTTTAAATTGGATAATAATTTTATTATTTAAGTCAACAGACTTAGACAGAAATGGCACTCTTTATTAGCTAACCTGATATGGTGCTATATAAGGAAGCATGCATTGTGATTAGAGATGATTGTATAAAGCTGTTTGGGCAGGAAATGGCAAAACTGCTTAATGTGGATAGTCTAGTGTGATGACTTTTGTTATTTAGTTTTTAATTAATTAAATACATGTTAATTGACCAGATTTACAGTCAGCAGATCATATGAAACTGAGTGCTGACACAAATACTTTCACTTTAAATCTAAATCTAAGCTTCTCTCCAAACTTGGGCCTTAACCACACTTGCACCCCCATCATCACGCTTTGTCATATCTTGTTATGCAGGAGTAATCTGTATGTAATGGATTCTTTTCTGCCAGTCAATACCAAAGAACGCCCTCACAAAAATATCTTTACCACCCAAGAAAATGTCTCTGTCTTGTTATTTTCAAACAGAAGTGTCATTCTGATCCACAACCCAACCCCGAGCTAAACTCTAAATGACATGGCCAAATGAATTTGTATTGAACCAACCCCGTGGGCAGTGAGGACTGGGTAAAAGCTGCTTATTTCTGAGCTGATACAAAGCCCACACAGAAAAGTAATAGTCAAACCCACACATGAGGTAAATGGGTAAACACATCAGCACCTGCCCCAGGGGTTAGAAGATTGGTTCTTCGCCTTCTGCAGAGTTTCCTCATTGGCTTTTAAAGGAAACTGTCACTAAGTAGTAATTGTTCAGATTGAATCTATGAAGAAATTGCTATCATGACCACATACAAGGTTATGTCTGATGTATAAACCTTTAAAAATGTATCCTTGTGTTGGGGCAAAAACTATGCCTTGATGTTTCCTCCTTGGAAATCACTGAATTCCCGGCAAACACTATAAATTATGCATGATCACTCCACTGGGGTTTGGTTGTGACCATTTTTTAACATTCCTCAGCCTGCAGCCATTAACGCCTAGCTCTCTATTATCATGGAAAGTATGAACACTTTGCCGCAGTCACTGAACAATTCAAATAATTATTGTGGTTATTATGGAGGCCCCAGCAGCTTGCCAGGTCCCTTTTCATTTGAAACTGCTGAAACACAACTGAGCAAGTAGAGCCAGCCAGAAACCAAATGGTTGAAGCCAGCCAGCATTACTAATAGTGCTTTGTTACTGTGTGTGAGTGAGTCCGCTGAGATAGGGCTGCACAGACACAGAAGATGGATGCTGTGAACACTCACTGCTACTCTGACAAGACTGAAACATAACTGATATCACAGCTGCTGTCAAATTACTTCAGTGAGAGGGGAAGCAATGGGGACACATTTTGTCCTGCTGCTGTTGGCAGTTCAACTGATGTGTTGATCAATCAATCTGATGATTTGGTCAACAGAAACCTTCCTTTAACATAAACTCACCAGATTTTATAGATATGATTATGATAGTAAGCTTATGGCACACTAAAATGTAAAAGCAATCCACCAGGCGTTAAAACTCATCAATATTCAATTATCATGTAGTTCTGATAAAAGTCCGACCAATCATTTTGTTTGATCCGAATAAAATGTTTGCCTATGCAAACTACAACGCAGGCCATGCTAACAATAGCCTGGTAGATCACAAGTTGTTCAGACAAGGCAAGCGCAAGAATAGCTTTCGTGGAGGTAGTAACTGGGACGCTTGGGAGGGAGGCAGTGCTGTTCATGTTCAAATTTTTGTGTTTGTGCCTCATGCCAGAAAGGTAAGTATAGCTCAGAATTAAAAAAATCTCTGATATTTTCAGTGAAGTTGAATCTTAGGTGACCTCCTTGCCTTTCCTCTAGTGCCACCATCAGGCCAAAATCTACTGATCACTGATCTGATCAAGAAAAATGTAGTTAATTTCAGTTTTACAAGATGTTTGCATGGCAAACACTATACCGTTGTGGCATCAGCTGGCTCCAATTTAATGTGACTAGCCCCCTGTAAGCCCCTCCTCTCTCAAAGCGCAATGTCTTCTGATTGGACAAAATCTGCTGAGGGGCAAGAACCTGTCAGTCAGAGCCACTGCGCTAGACAGCATAGTGATATGGGGCACTGACTGTGATGAAGCTTGGCCTCATTGATTACTGTGCATAAACACAACTGTATTAGTAGTTACAGCTGGTGGTCTTCTTAGCTTACTGGCTTTGCTCGGACTGTGTTTACACCGGGCAGTTCTGGACTGCCAGGGGAAGGAAGTTTTGAGCCAATAGGGTCAGCTAAAAGCACAGCTAATCTGCTAAAGGCAGCTAATATTACAGCATCAGGTTGAGGTTAGTTTTAGCTGAGTGTTTGCCTCGCAACTTGAAGTTTTGACCATGTTTTAAAATTGTAACAATATATATGACACCAGGAAGGAAACAAGCTATGCTTCCAAGCAAGACTCCTGTCAGACTTGAAAGATATAGTGTAATACAATACTTTGTGTAGAAAAAGTACATGTGGCCCTCTAAATCGAAGCTAGCAAGCCGAGGTGTTGCAATATTCTATACTTGAACCGAGGTTTTGAATTCCACTTTTAAAAAGCTCATCAAAAAGGCATTTTTCTGTATGATTAGCCATAACACGTTAGTTAACCCAGATTTAAAAGAGAACATATTTTCTCACGTCTTGTTGGGTATCTAGCTGTACAGATAGTTTTAATCATTTTTGGCTAAAATCAACAGAGATTAATTGAATTTTAATTGTGGCACTCTCAGCACTGAAAAACATTTTTTTAGAAAAGAATAATTTTTGCAAAACTCACTGTGAACATTTTTAACAGGAGTTACTGACTACTGAAGAAAGACCCCCTTTAAAAAGTGTTGACAGTATGTTGACAAAATGATGTGTCCCTTGTAGATCCAAATGCATATTTTGTGACTAGAGATCGAAATGAGCTGGACAACGCTGCAGTCTGCAGTTTTTGTATGACTCTTCTATTTGTTTGGTACTTTCTTTGGCATTTAACCTATATTAGAGAGCTGATAGTCCGGAGCCAGATGAGAAATGAGGAGAAAGAGATATGACGTGACGAAAGTCTGCAGCCGAAATAAAATAGTTGATATTGTGGTGAAGTATGCACTTTAACCATTAATAATGAGTGCCTGTGTTTATTTTTAAAATAGTCATTACCTCTATGTTATAAGCAATTCTGTGTCTGTATCTCTCTGTTTTCACTGCTGTTAAATTAGTTTGTTTCATCAAATGAATTAAGTAGGAACTGGTTCCCTGCATTTGCGCATCAATGAACTCCAAATTGCCAAAAACATTTTGCAAAGAGGTTTCAGAGGGCTGTGAGTTTGAGAGCGATCACGTCAGTATTTTTGGTCAAGTGTAATAATGAAAATACTGCACTGTACAGGCTATAGTTTGTCCAAGTAGAAAACTTGTCTGATTTGTTTGCTAGTCAATAAGCGATTACTACCTGTGGTATTCTGGCATGAAAAAGATTGCATCAACTAAAATAATCAGGGGCATTAAAAAAAAGGAAACTCCATTTTCGCCTTTTAGGTGTGATCCATTTTGTGTTTTGATTGACTTATTACAAACAAACCAAGAGCCAAGAGCTGACAAGTGACTCATTTCTTGGGCCGTTTTGGAGACTGCCATCCGCCAAATGGACCCTTGTGGCGGCATAGAGACTGTCAGCAGCAGTTCACTAAGAAATATTTCATTATGAGCATCATTAGTCAAGACCGACGGCAACTGTAATGTCATATGACTGACAAGTAGAGAGAGGAAAAAACATGGTGTTTTCGTTTCAGGGATGCTATGACTTTTCACTAACATCATCGTGAGGAGATGATGTATTTTGCATTTTTACTTTTATAAGATACTTCACAGCATAGAGATTGAGACCGTCACAGTTCTATCATGGTTCCAATGTCCACTGGAAACCATTCGGGGGTCACATCTGTGATATAGTTTTGAGTTGTTTCACCAACTTTTTGCGTGTTTCACAAACATAAATATGGGTCGTCTCTCTCTCTCTCCTTTACGTTTTGTTGTGTGTGAACCGGCTGAAAAGGAGGGCCTCAATCGGGTTGTTTATTGCACACCAGAGAGGACTTTTCCACCAGCCTGAACAAACCAAACCAAACCAGCAAATACGCCTGAGTTTGTTTCAAACTAACCAAACAGTTTAGCATAGTTTAGATTAGTTAACCATTTGTTAACCACTAGTTAGTCAAACTGATACTGTATTTCTGTGCTTCTAGATGAATTTCTGTGTACCCTTTGTGTGTCAGCAATGACAACAAGCATGGGGTAGAGAGTTCAACTGACTGGCACAAAATTCCCAGCAGCCACCGAGAGACATGTTTCCTCCGAACACTTAGGCTCCTCTCTCATCAGGAATGGATTTGGGAGAGCAAAGAAGTATGCAGCTTTACTGATATTTGCTATTGTTGAATACACAGTTGGATGATGTAGTTTTTGCTCTTTTCTCAAATAGTTTGTCCAAAAAAAATGAGCTCCGGAGAGGCTAGACAGAGATACATGGCTTCAGCCTGAGATTGTCAGAGTGATGCAGAACTAGTCTTTGCATCCCATCCAGAGTAGAAGAGATGCTCCAAAACTCTCCATTGAGGAAAGCTCTGTGTGAAGAGACACAGATTAAAAAGATGGAAGGGCAAATGGTGATGAAAAGGTAAAGGGTGAACAGAAACAGGGAGAGTAATTTGCAGTTGGAGAATCAGTACATGCTATACAAAAGAAAGACCTTCAAGAAACCGCTGAAGGCAAAATAAAGTAAAATGAAGCCTTTTAATGAAGAAATGACTCCTCTGTGTGAGGAAAGGAAGGCCTTCAAAATAAATTGGAAAAAGTCAAAGATAGCAATGATGAAAAAAGCCTACCTTGCTGAAAGGTTATAGAGCAAAAAGGAAGTTCCCAGTTCGAGAAAGACAACATGCAAAAATAACTTGAACCTTCAACAAAGATCTCAGATTCATCACATTAAAAAGACTGCCTTTGCTGTGGAACTTGGTGCCATGACTGAAGACAGGAAGACATTCATAATAAAAACGGAAAGAATGGTGAGGATGAGAAAGGCTTACCTCCAAGAACAGATAGGTAACCAGGAGATGAGGGATACTTGCCTGAGCAGAACCCAAGGGAAAAAAACCTGCAATGGAGAACTCAAGGCAAAATGTATGGGTAAAGGCCTGAAAAGGATACAACATGTGAGTGGAGGAAGGCATTTGAGATGGAAAAAGAGGGAATGATACAGACATGATCATGCTAAAGAAAAACGTATCAATGAAAGGAAACAACATAGATCAACATGTCAGACAATTCCTCTGTCAGCTTCATTTCTGTTTGGGCCTGCAGGGATGAACATGGAAAATGCTGCTGCACCAAGAAACACAATCATCAAAAATGGATGAAGAAGCATTCATTGCCCTGCACAATGACATTTAGTCATGTTATTTATAATATTTATATCTATGTTAATGGTTTGTTCTGTTCTAAACTGATGAAAGATTCATTTCAAGAAATTACAGGAGAATTTCAGCAAAGATTTTAAAATCAGAAATTGCTCAGTATTATATATAGTATATAACTGATAGGACTGCACGTTACCATTACATGCAAAACAACCTCAATAATCAATAATAGTCAATAGGTGGAAGATGTGGTATGTTCGTTAGAGCAAGACCAATGAGTCAGTAAATTCAGATCTGCCTCAGCGCATCAATGTTGGGCATAATGATGCAAATCAAGTAGAAACTTCCAATTTGCATCTACTGTAGCTCATCTGCTTGTAGATCAGCTGCATAATCTTGTTACCATATATTTACATACGTAAAACAACAGTTACATTGGGTAGCAGAGGAGGGACAAGGCTTTGTCACTACAGTATACAGTACGTCTATAAAAATGTGATGAATATAAGCATCACTTTCAGTTAGTTGAGCTCTAGTCGAAAACAATCACGACAGTGTGCCAAAATCAGAGAATTACCAAGTTCATTTCAGTTACATACTTGAGCTTCATATTCAGGTCAGCCTCAACATATTCATTTGAAGAACATGCAGTCACCCTTTAGTCTAGATACATCCTTGGCATTTTGAGTCAGGGGAGGACTTCATACTGCTTGTGAAGACTTCAGTATCTCATAATAAGCCAGCAGTTACTCAAGAGAGTATGAAGCCCAGAAAGGAAACTAGTTTCTATTTCTAGTTCCACTCCTGCCTTTGTTGCTGTTGGTGACATATGTTGTGCAAGACTAGAGCTGTAGTTCACTCAGCGGTTTCATACAAAATTAAGTGGTACTATCACATCTATGACAAACTATGACTTTGCTTACTTGTTGTCTTTTTAACCGACAAAAATCATATGTGTATTCATTTCTTTAGCAATTCAAATTTACTAAAAAAAAATCTCTCTCTCATTGACTAGCATACATTTTGATGCTGGGCATACTGGAAGGGACATCATTTTGCCTTTCTATTTTCTGCTCTGCCATGTCAACAGCACCAGAGACACTGATCATGTACACTGAGGTATTACTGCTTAAGCTTTATGTAGCATGATAACTTGTCTGTGTATTTCATTATGTTGTTCACTATGATGTCTACAATGACTTGTTTCAGTAATTAGCCTGTTTGGAAATTGGCTTAGCAGTTAGCTAAACATTATGCC
>JBCAUF010000032.1:24985488-24997457 GCA_038406115.1 Haemulon aurolineatum
AGGTGATCGGGTGTCCGGGTGGCGGGGTAGGCTAGCCTGGGCAGGTTAGCCTCAGTGCTAAAAACAAACCGGTAAAAGCTAGCAAAACAGCCGGGGCGAGCAGGAAATAAAAACGATCGGTTTGATCGATAGTTAAAAACTGCAGCCCGGTTAAAAAAGGCACTGGTTAAAAAAAAACGAGGAATAAAAAAAAAAAATCCGATATCGGAGTAAAATAGTTGGATTAAAAGACTGTTTTGCTAGAGAGCGAGGAGATGGAGTGCTCGCCACCAACATGATGAAGCTTGTTTCCACATCGTGGATGAAAACATGCTCAGAGCCTCTGATCAGGTGCCACAGCTCAGCTCTCGTCTCGGTGGCATCACGAGTCCGCTACATAAACGTGACCCGTAAACCGTAAGGTCTTGTTTATGACCGATAAGATGACACAAATATACACATCGTAACATGCATGTGACAATCCATTGATCCACTGATTGATTATCAAAGGCTTTGTTGAAAACAAATGTGCACGACCCCTTCATGATGTAAAAATCCATACATCCTGTCGGGGTTTATTTCTCCCTAACAACCTCCGACCTCTACATTATCCCTTACATAACTTTGACTTTGACTTTTACAGAAACACCATCCTCAAGATAAATGTGAACTGTTTTCAGTACTTTGATTTATAATCAAATGCCTGCAAAGCTAATGGCATTCCTATCAGTGTCAGCTGTTCTTTGCATTTACTACTAATTAGCCTGCTAACACAGCAAACGAAGAACATGATCAACATTATTTGATAACACCAGTATGCTCAGCTGTAAACTCTTGGTATTGTCAGGTGAGAGTGAATGCATTACGAAATGTAATAAAATGGCTAAATAATGTATCAAATTACTCTCCATAGTCTGTAGTACACAATTTAATTGAGTAGATGCTAACATGAACTACAGTATGCAATGTATTACCTTGCTGAATGAACTAGCCCTAATGCAACTCACAGTTTCCCAGCACTGGAGAGTATCTGCCGTCATCCATCATCCTCTCTGACAACCACAATTATACCCTGAACTATGCAGATAGCAGGCTATTACAGAAGGTGACAGCAGGCCACTATATAATTGCATCCTAGAACATAGTCGTGTCTTGCTCTACTTCGATCATATGGTCTTGGCCCAATCTCTCCTCTACAATACTCCAGGTGGTATCTGATCAGTACTGTAGCTGGAGGATGTAAGCCAGCATCAACAAACTGAGATAATCCATCACAAACATGACACTTTTGTTTTATTTGGACATGATTTAATTGTGCTGGATTTCACTGTTTTCATGCCAGTGTAAAATCACATTACACTGTGCTTACTGTCAATCACCCGCCATAAACAAGACGTTGGGAAAATGTCTGCCAGGAAACCCTCAGAAAAGTCACTGTAGAAACTTTAAGGATGTTTGATGTGTTGAGCTCGGGGGCAGCAAGGTGTTACTGACAGCCTGAGGAAAGAAGCTGTTGCTCAGTGTGGAGGATCTGCCCGGATGCTCAGGTACCTTTTTCCCAGATGACAGCAGGGTAGAGATGAGTCAGAGGGGTCTTTTATAATCCTGGAGGCCCTGTTTTTGCTGCATTTGTTGTTGTCGTGGATGGAGGGGAGACAGGTCCCAGTGATGGATTCTGCTCACTCTACTATCCTCTGAAGGGACTTGTGCTCTCAGCCTCCATGCCAGACAGTGAGGCAACTGATCAGGAGCCTTGAGATGGTTCCTTTGTAGAGGGCTCCACCTCACCCCTGTGTGCTGTCTCATCAACGTTCCTTATGTTGGCCGACCTGTGTTGTGTCTACTGTGAATTTGATCATATGATTGGAGTCATATTTGACAGAGCAACTGTAGGTCATTAGTGTTAACACACATCCATGTAGTATTCCTTGTGAACATGTTGTTCATGACCTTGGATCATGGCTTTGTGACTGTTCATCTACACTACACACAACCGAAATTCCTCAAGTAGTCCTTCCTCAAAACAAGTAGAAGGAGTAGCACTATACTGACGGATTACTATGAAGAAAATTAATATCAATCTGAAGTGTCATGCACAGCAATCCAGCTGCTGACAAGATTTTTGTCTTTACATTGAGATGACTGGCAAGAAACAGTGAGGGAGTGAAGCAGTTAGGCGATGATACAGAATGTCTTGTTTTCTGCTATAGAGGAGAGCTGAATGGCAGGAGGAGATTAGGTTAAGAAGCTGGTGGTGCTATAACTGTAAGGACTATAAGCTCTTTGAAATATAATGGTGCCTGACCATTAAGAGCAGAGGTAAGGAGAGGGATCTTTAATTCTATTCTTGATTTTACAGGGAGCCAGTGCAGAAAAGCCAATACTGGAGTAATATGATCCCTTTTCCTAGTTCCTGTCAGCATTTTGGATCAAGTGGAGACTCTTTAAGGTTAAGGTTAAGGTCATAGTTACTTCATTGGTCTCCACCAAGGAGAAATGTGTCCTGGAGATAGGGAACAAGTTGCAACACATACAACATACAGTAAACATACAGTAAAAACAACATACGGCACAAACATACATCAGGTTAAAAGACTGGTGAAGTAAACACAGACCAACACTGGACAATCCCAGTCATACGGTATACTGATGTGTGTGCAGCTACAGTAGATAGTAGAGAATTTGGAGGATGGAAGATGGAAGTTGGACTGGAATGGTCCATCTTGGAAGGGAGAGAGGGAACTGAAGAGGACATGAATGCATTTGGGTGGAGGTGGGTCACGACTAGCGGGTGGAGGTGGGTCGCGACTAGCGGCTCACGCGCTTGCATATACTGTACGTCTCCCTCCATGACGGGGGGATTTGCAGCCCTGTGATCATGATCAAGGAAGATGGAGCTACATGACCGCCAACTCCTCTCTGCCATCCTCTGCGTCTCCTCCCAGGAAAGCGGGTCTAAAGAAACATTTTAGGAATGGAATGAAAATTTCTGCCGCTTACATTGAACTGGATGGCAATTAAAGCTGAGGATGGAAAAATGCTGCATGCATATGCAATATATTTGGGAGGATACTGTAATGTAATGCAAGGTTTACAGAATATCGAAGAACTTGATATTCCATCAAATCTAAGGCTGACTGCATCCAAACAACCCTGCTTGCTCCAGGAAAGTAGCAAACCACAGCTTATGATACACACCAGAAAACTGGCAGGAGAGCCGAATTTCAACACCTTGTGGAGTTTGTTGAAAAACACACTAAAATACATTTGTATTCATTGTTTGAAAATATACCAAATGACAGCCAAAAAGTTTATCCCAAGAAACAAAACTGAACCAAAGCCAATAACAGGCAAAAACAGCAGCTTTGCTAGTTCAGTAGCAGTGAATACAGAGAAAGTAGGATGTATTGTAAAACAATCATTTGTTCCACAACGACATTCCCAAACTGTACCCGGTGCATTGCTTCATGTGGATTCTGTCATGGAAAACATGCTCTGACTGACTATTCACGATTCAAGACACTGTCACATGAGTTCGTAACCAAGACAATATCCATGACTTCTTGTCTAACAAAAGGCCATTTAAGCAAAATTGCAACAGAAGATTAATGTGTGAGATTTGTGAAATCAAACATCATACTATGTTTCATATTCAAAGTACAAAAATCCAAAAGCAGGAAAATCAACTAAAAGCCATTGCTGAGACTGGAGAAACTTCAATTAGCTGCGGTCTTGTTTCAGCAGTTCATGCAACTGGGTGAGAGTGCACTGGCCATTGTGCCAGTCAGCGTTATGGTGGTAAAGGGGAATAAGTACATTCAGACCTACTCAATCCTTGATCAAGGCAGCACAGCAACATTCTGTAAAGAGAATCTTATGAACCAACTAAATGTGAAAGGATGCAATTCAAACAATGGGACAGGAAACCCCTGCAGGAATCTCACAGGACTGGAAGTGGAAGACTTTGAGGGTTGCACATATCTGTACCTCCCAAAAGTTTACACCCAGAACAAAATCCCTGTCTCAAAAGAAAACATAACCATGAACGCTGATTTGAAGAACTGGCCTTATCTCAGTGGCATCCAGTTAAAGGAATTTGAAGCAAATATTGAGCTCCTCATTGGGACCGATGTTCCTCAGGCAATAGAGACCTGGAATATAATAAATAGGCAGTCCAAACCTTATTAGAACGGATGGTGAGTGGTCCACTCAGTGTTGCAGAGCATTCTGGGCCCATTGCAGTGTCAGTTAACTGAATACAGTCATTGACATGAAAGATCTACTCATCAGACAATATAACCAGGATTTCTGAAAACATGTATGAGGGCAAAAATTACATGTCAGTTGAGAATAAACGATTTATGGAGACTGCTTCAAGCTCATCCCTTAAAAATGGTTACTATCCTCTACTAATGCCTTCTTGGGAAAAAGATGAGATTATGCCCAACAACTATTGAAAGAATGCATGCTGCACCTTCATGAAGACATTCAGGAGGGATAAAAAGCATGCTCAAAACCCTCAAACAATGGTTTGGCTGGTTCATAGCTTAGGGTGGTGTTTGACTGTACATATGGAGGAACATCTCCAAACTGGCACTCCTCCAAAGTCCCGACTTAACAAACACCCCGGTTAGCTGCTACGGTTTCACCAGGGACATTTTGCTGTCATGGCAGTTGTTGAGGCAATGTTTTATCAGGTTTATTCAGGTGAAGATGAAAATAACAAGGACTTCCTGAGGTTTTTGTGGTGGCCAGATAGCAATGTCAGGACTCTCATCTCTTTGGCACCTGGAATCCAATGGAACAGCAGTAGTCAGTAGCTGTCACAGGCCAACCTGCTTCAAGAACAGGTTTCCTCTCCACAATAAGCTCAGTTTATGATCCATAAGGTGTTGTCCTTGGTTTGTGCGCCCCGTGTTGGTGGACATGTGTCGATTTTTGCATCTGAGGTACGTGGAGGGTTCTGGACCAACCCTCCAAATTGCAGCTGCCAATAGGGTTCCCAGCACCGGCTTGGCCCCCTAAATATGGATTCCTTGAAACCAAATCTAATAAAAGCACAGATAGATTCAGCTTTGTTGCTGATACTGCAGTCCTTGGTATTAGTGCAACAAACTAACGTCTGATTTGAAGGTAAAACATTTTCCATTCTCAGTTAAAGTGTCCATAATTATTTCTAGAATATTTTTGTCACAGAGAAATGTTTAAATGTTAATAACATTACAGTTTGATTATCAGTTTTTACAAGAAACAAAGAAAGGCTTGGCAGTAAACACACAGTCATTAGATGAATGAATGACAGTTTTTGGAAGTCCCTTTATCAATAGGTTGAGATCGAGTCCTTTTTTCTTTGAAAAATCTACATTGGCACTAATAACTTGAAAAAAGTTTTTTTTGTTTTTTTTTATCTACTCTTTTTATTCAAAAATGACCAGAAACTGAAGTTCAGCGTTGGCTGATGAGGAATGACAGTCCACTGTTTGCCTGATTTTCGTGTATGTGTGTGTGTGTGTGTGTGTGCATGCCTTTTGGCTACACCTCATTAGCCTAGTTTCATTCAAGGTTCATTCAAGTAATGTGTACAGCCGAGTAATAAGCTCAAAGCTAGCACTGCACTGATCCTCTCCGCTGTGATGGATTCCACCCATCTATAAAGAAGCTGTTAGTCTTTGATTGTGAGGGACAAATGTGACATTTACATCAGTGTTTGATGTTTGTTCACTGCCTGAAGCTGCTAAACATTTTTAAAGTGTTTAAGAATTATCAACAAGTGATCTTGGAGCAAGATGGCACATCCTTCATGTCAACACAGAAATCCCTTATTTCATCTTTCTACATGAATAACTAAAGACATCCAACAAAGTCTTCACTATGAAGTTGTTTATTGACTTTATTTGACTTCACTCACACACACCAACACACACAGACACATAGCCCAAAAAGGAAGGACCCAAGTAGAAAACCCAAGGCTATGCTCAGTGATTTATTCATTCAATAACCAGCAAGACGATCATTTTTCTCCATTTGGCTGCATTAGCCCTCAGAGAAATACTGTTCAAAATGCTAGTAAATAAGAAATGGTGAATGGAGAAAAAGGAATAGAACTACATTATTGAGTCTGACCTTCTACCAGCTGATGACATGATCGCCTGATGGTGAAATAGGCAGTGCACATAAATCATGCCAGATGAGAAAATGCACTGAGCTATGGAAATGGGCAGGAGAAAGGTTTCATGAAAACTGCTGAGTGAGATGCAGCTGAATACATGTCACTGTATCCAATTTCTTTCCTTCCTTCTTTCCCCCATTCTTTCCCTTTTATTCATTTATTCTTTTGTTCTTTTGTCTTCACCTCACTTTTCCTCCAGCCTTACCTTTGATCCATCCTCTTCACCTCGCTTTTTCACACCTGTTAGAGGAAAAATGTGGCTCTTCGTCTTTTTCTTGCCTCTAGGAAGCCCCGTGAATACCTTGTGCTGACTTGTATGTGCTTGTGAAATACATAACCTTCTGTGGTTTCCAGGTCATACGATGCAGCGCAGGGGAGTGCAGGGGGAGCTGAGCATGCCGGTTTCTGGACTTGACACTATTAACTTCACTCTGCATAGACTGTGATCCAAAAACTAATCAGAACAGACTGAACGCTGAAAAAAATCTCTGGTTAGGTGATGATGAATGAAGGGAAATGTCTTCACTGAGCCATTCCCATTAAGTCATAAATTGCAAAGGTCACATAGTCAAGAGGTGAGAATGAAAGTGATCAATTTTGAATGTCTTAGTGCTTGGGTTAGTCTTTCAAGTTATTCAAGTTAAATTAATTAAACAAGTTTTCAGATTAATTAGGCAAGAATAATATTGGGGAGAAGAAGATTAATGCTTCCTGAATTTGTTGCTCCTATCAGCCAGGCAACTGTGATTGTCGCCATTGTGCCATCTGAAATGGATGAATGATTGTTACAAAAGTGATTGATTGCTGTTAGGGTTTTCTGATTGCCTCTATGACAAAGAATGGTTAGGTTTAAATAGCATTACTTGTTCAAATTGGGAAACAATGATAAAAAGAGACAAACTTATGTAGGCAGGAAACAAGAAGTGAACAGTGCTTCCCTATATTAATGTTTCACACTTTGTCAACCTATCAGTTCATCATCGTCGTTTTTTGTGGCTCAACAACAGTGTCACGTTAGCCTTTGGTCTTTGGCTTTTCAGCAGAAATCACATTTGACGATGAGCAGAATTTTTATTACAGATTATCTATGTTCTGAGAACAAGTGCTTAGTAAAATAGAGAGGGAGAATCTTATAGTCCAGCTTACTTGTGTATCACATGGTCTATTCTATTATATCATACATCTGTAGTCATGTATTCTGTCTGTGGATGCAAATATGAACTAGTTTATTCATAACAACAGCGTGTCAAAAGTCAGAGTATCAAATGTTCATGGGCTCTGCAGAGCATATCTCTGCAGCAGCAAAAAATGGCAGCATGAATAAGTGTTTCAAACAGCGAAGAGGAAAATGAATCCAAGACACTCAACTCTTAAAAAATTAAGAAGTGTCTTCTTCTCTCAACAGCCTGTCTTCTGCAGCCTTTCTGCTCTTTAGTGTTTTGTTGTTTTTCTTTTTTTTTTCCCTCTTACACCACTATGTTGTGATGGAAATGGAGCTATGGTGGAAGTTAATTACTTTTCTTAATGCTGCCACCCTTTTGTTTTTCTCTGGGTTTATTATTCCATTAAGAATCTATCATCCTGTTAACATTTCCATGCATTTATTAGAAATAATTACCTATTTGTAGCTTTTATGCAGTCATCTCGCCCTCTTATCTCTGCGTGTTCTTTCAATCCACCTCCAGCTGACCTCCACACATGTCAAGGATAGCGGATGCTATGTCCACACCCAACGTATACTTTGCTGGTGAGCAACTGACAGCAGGAAGACTGTGTCATATGAGGAAAACTGAACAATGCTTAGGCAATGTGCTGTTGCCTTTTTTGCGAATTATGTCACTCAGGCTTTTAATTAAATTTACTAAGTAAATAAACCAGATGTTTGGAAGGTAAATATGGTAATATGCATGGAAATGAGTGGGTGTGTGAGGCAGGGAGTAAAAAAAAACAAAAGTAGGTGAAAAGTAATAGAAAAAGTGATCAACGCTTAGCGATGGGAGGAAATTAATTGCCAGTAATTTAGTAAGAAAGTGGCCAAATCAATAAGCAAGAGAGCATGTGGGTAAGTATACAAGCAGTTAAAAAAACAAATTAGTGACTGAGCGAGGTAATGAGTAGATAAATAAAGACTTTAGTGAAATAAGGAATTAGCAAGCAGCTACATTAGTGAAAAAGAGCAAACATGCATAATTAATGTATATGAGTGCTTATTAAGGTAGAAATAAGTGAACAAATATGCAAATAAGGTCTGTTGAGGCTGTCATGGCGAACTTGTGAAAGGACCAGGGTCATCTATTGGCAGAAATATTCATAGCCTATGTATGTTTCCTTAGTGTATAATCACTTCACTCACTAATAATTACTGTGGTCCTCTCCACCCTGTTTCTACAGTAGACCAGAACGGACAGAGGGCGTTTGGGTTATGTTTTTTTTTGTTGTTGTTGTTTGTTTTTTACGAGTTCTGCGACTACTGTAGAATATCTTCGCTCCCCCACACTCAGAAGTGGTGAGTGGAGGAGTTTTCAGTTGGTCGCAGACTGCAACCTTACCACTAGATGCCACTAAATCCTAAACTCGGATCAAACACAGATCAAAAGTTTTAAAATGATACATAATGAGACACCAGAAAACACTGGCCACTTGTTGAAATGCCCAAATGTTTATCTGATGATGACCTCTTGTGGCTGTATAAAACAAGCCAAATTGTCCTGCTGGCCTGTGAGTGTCAACACACCCACAGCAATGAGAGAGAACTGGAAGCAGTTTAATGCAATTTCACTTCACTTCTTGTAGGTTTCAGTGGATCTACAGACAATGAAAAATGGAAGTGAATACAAATGAATGCAATATGCCCTGTGTGAATTGAGGTAAAGACATCTTTATGAGCTGAAAATGTTTCAACTCAATCAAAGCAACTGTGCTCATTCAAGGCTGCATGACTCCACTTCATCAATATACCAACATAAGAACAAAGATGAGGAGGGAACTAAGAGAAATTGTTGAGTTTCTGGTCAGTTCTGAAACCAGAGGCTAAGCTGTAAACACTATTGGTGTATGCTTTGCTTCAGCTAACATCCATGCTTTTTATAAAGCAAGGTGGAAATTAAGGATGTGGGCTGGCAGGTGGGAGTGTAGCCTGTGATTCATTTTCTAACCTATAGCCATATCTCAACCTATTTCTTTGCCATACTCACCATTTTTCTCTAAAGCTATCGACGATGCTGTTGCAGATATTGTAGAAAGTGAGTGGACATGACAAAAATGTTGTCAGCCAGCGTAATTCAGGGTTTCGCAGAATCATCTAATATTGACGTTCATGTTTGGCCTGCACAGTTCATAGAGTGGCTTTTAGGTGCAGTTATGGTAAATATGGACCGCAAGAAATTCTGGTTACACAAATGACACAAAATCATTTTCCCGCGAGGTCGGCACATGTTTTCTGCCAACAGTCAGTGCTGTACGATGTTGACAAGCTTTAACCAAACATGGGGTCTTTGTGCCGAATGAAATCTGGTGGAGGTGATGGATTTTCAGAGGGCATGTTTTGTCACAAAGTTTGGAGGACTTGCATCTCTTCTGCATGAGAATGCTTCATTAAAAACTTCTGATGGACAGCCGTGGGTGCTTTGTTTTGCATTTATAATGATGCTGTAAATCACAAAACTGTTTCACTTCATTTTTATTATAATTACTGTCTTCCCTTGATGCGTATTTTTTTCTTTGTTTACCGTATTACTTGCACTAATTAATACTGATATGACATCTCTCATTCAACGCCCCTCTCTCGCTGTGTGTTGCTGTCCCACTTTTTGTTCTGCCTCCTGAAACAGCCACGAACCAACGTTGGTAATGTCACCGATATTGATGTGCTCTCACCAGGAAAGCTGATTATATTAGATGGACAGAGAGGAGAGAAAAAAAACAGTAAAGGAGGTGCTGATGGAGCCAGAAAGTGAATTACCAGCAGCCACCCAGACTGAGAACCAGAAGGACAGAGAAAGGAGCAGAAACAACAGAGGGGACAGAGAAAGGAAGGGAGAGACAGGCACAGGGTTCATGTGATTCAGAGGGGAGCTGTGGCACTTGGATATAATTCACTTCACTCTCTCCAGAGGAATCCATTTACCCCCTTCCTGCAATTATGGGGCCTTGTTTCCTCTCTTAATCCATCTGAATGTTTGTTTGTGTTTGTTTCTTGTGACTATTAGAGCACACACATACAGAGCTACACACACACACACCACAAAGCCACTCTCCTCTGTAATAAATCCCTCATTACTGGCAGTAGTTGTTTCTCTTTTTCCTCTCTGCTGTGTTCTGGCAGTTGGAGCTGTTTTCCCTCGCTCTGCATTATTAGCTTTGTGCTGTGGAAACACAACATGGAGCCTCTTTCACCCCACAACACTGGGACACAGGGAGGGAGTAACAGAAGGGAATACAGACTCTAATTAGGAATACAATGCTGCTGTTGCCACAAATAATAATTCTGATACTATAATCAAAACAACTGTTACTTGGTTGATGTTTCTTCCTGTCATACTGTGTCATCAGTGATTTTATTTTACAGAGCAGGGTCCCGGGGGGGAATTTGAGGGGTTTTACAGACTTCAGAGCACCAGATGGCACATCCACCATTAAATAGTCCTCAAGCAATCCAGTACTTGACTTTCATATAAAGAAAGAAGCTCAAGAAAATGGTCTGGATCAAAGCAGGGACATCCTGAGTTGTAAGGCTCTAGTTTCTTGGCGCAGCGCAGGGTGGCGCACTGCAAGCTTCGTGCGCCGCAACATGGCGCATGGTCAGTTTGGCAGTTTGGTAGCAGCACCCGGTCTACTCTCGGCGCAAGGCGAAGTGCAGCCTGTGCAGTGGTAGTTTGGCTAACCGCCGGGCCAAGCGGCATGGCCAACAGTCCCTCCACCAGCCCAAGCCACAGTCCATGCCTCAGTCCCAGGTTCCCTGCTACCAGCCACAGCCTCAGGTTTATTTCAACCCCACAATTACTTTCTCCGACTCTGAACTTGAAGATTTGGACACGTTGTTTGGTGGGGGGAACCACGGGGCCGGCTCCCTGCGACGCGGCCGATCCCCCACCTCAGCTCATATTGTCACAGCCCGAGTCTCCACAGTCAGAGCCCAACGCACAGCCACAGTCAGAGCCTCCACAGTCACAGTCACAGTCACAGCCCAAGCCTCCACAGTCCGAGCCAGAGCTGCCCAGCGACCCCGAGCCAGAGGTTCCCGAGCTGCCCAGCGTCCCTAAGCTTGAGGTGCTAGTAGGATCGGTGGTCCGGCCAATCCCTGCTCCTCGCTTCCAGTTGGCGGACCGGCTGACACAACGGTGTCCGCCTGTGGTTCGGCCAACGGCAGCTCCACGTCTCTCGCCTCCCGAAGGGTTCCGCCTTCGCCACCGGCTTCCAGAAAGGTTCCGCCTTCGTCGCCGGCCTCCTGCACGACCTCCAGAAGGGGTCCGCCTTCGCCGCCAGCCTCCAAAAGGGTTCCGCCTTTGCCGCCGGTCTCCTGCACGACCTCCTGAGGGGTCTTGCTCTTGCTCTTGCTCTTGCTCTTGCCCATGCCCTCGTCCTCGTCCTCCTGCTCGGCCTCCTGAGGGGTCTTACTCTTGCTCTTGCCCATGCCCTCGTCCTCGTCCTCCTGCTCGGCCTCTTGAGGGGTCTTGCCCAAGCACATGCCCGTGCCCTCCATGAGACTTGTTTTGATTTTGTTTTGGAACCTTCCTGACACCGCCGCGCAGTGCTCACGTGTCACCAAGACCTCACAGGCTGCTTTCCACAGTTTCAGGCACATTTTAATGCAATAATTAAT
>JBCAUF010000032.1:25037699-25052101 GCA_038406115.1 Haemulon aurolineatum
TATCTGCCACACTCTGGTATGCATTAACTCAATGCTGCTGTACTGTACAATACGTATCTGTGTGACTCATGATGACGATGTTCTAGTTTTTGCTCTGCCCTATACTGTCAACGCTGCGGACTCACCTCACAGCTGAGTGCAATAAAGCCCCTGAGGGTGTGTGTACATTACGTGTAATGTATGTGTGTGTGTGTGTGTGTGTGTGCAGACTCACCTCCCCGTTGAGGACCACAGAGTCTTGGCTGTGGGACGAGGAGGAGGGGTAGGAGTAGGTTGGCTGGGCTGTCATGGGTTTGATGGTGATGAGGCGCAGAGAGCCGGAGTGGTCTTCATATGGATCTGAGGAAGACAGAGAGGTTAGCCAGGGTCAGACGCAGACAGCTGTGATGTTACAATCACAGGAATTATGACAAATTGTACCTATTCACTGAGCAATTTTATTCAAATTCACAAAGTGTGATTGTCAAAGTGGGGGAAAATCCTTGTAAATTCTGCCAATCAGGTGCAATATGTCAATCAGTTTCTGGCCCTCTGTAAATTGCTTTTATCTTCCTTGTGTCCAATGAGCTTTTAGGCCCTAGAATAAGTGGCTTACCCTCTGTTTGAATGAATTTAAGTTTGTGTTTTATAGTTGCCTAGACTTTCGTGTACTGCGCTGCTCCATCTTGGTCAATCTACAGCAGCAAAGTGCAGGGACTGAATGACGGCAAAGAGCAGAGTGTAACTGCTTCTCCTGCTGCAGTTTATCTTTCTACACTGTCTCTCTAAACAGTGTTTGTCCTTGAGTATTTTTTTTCTTACCCTATTTTAGATATAGGCTGTGAGCAGAATAAAGTTGCTGTCGTTTGGTTTTCAACAGAGTTTGCTGGCTGGTCATTAGTGTTGCTTGCCATGTGAAGGAGCATTTTCTGTTTGAAAAAGGTCTATTGATTATATGAAATTCAAGATGTTTGGCTCAAATTCTTAAATGTTAAAAGAGTTCTGAGGAAAAACCTGTTTTTGAGGTAAAGCACTGAAGGTGTGTGTGTGTGTTCGTTCTGAAAGTCAGCTTTTCGGCTTTCTACCAGGTGTCGTGTCTTGTTTACACGCTCACATTAGCCTTGCTCTGCTGTCATGCTCTCCACAATAATGACATTTGTCTAATTTGTCTCTTATGCAAGATTTACTTGTTGTCAAGGCAACTCTACAAATTTAGATTACAGCAAGAGACTACAAATTGTGTTCAGGTCCCATGGCTGTTTTTATGTTGTTTGCCTTGATGAGGAAATATCATCTGTGTCATCTGCTTCCACGGTATATGAGGCTCTCTGTAGTTAAGTGTGTGTGTTATTTATGTGTGTGCTGGGAGCGGCAGATGGACAGCGTTGTGTTGCACTGGGTCCGCTGTGACTCACTGCCTGACTGACATCATATGGCAGACTGCTTCGTTGTAGGGCTACAACAGTCTGCCATTAACTCAGCTCCAAACCCACACTGTCACCATTCATCCTGGCTGCGGCTCAGCCCGCTTTATTTGTTGCCGTTCCCGGACCGCCTATCAGAGTGTGACAGCTAAGGTCAGGGCAGGTGGCGTCACAAGCAGTAGAGGCTGTGAACCAGATTGGAAACCTTGACAGGCCATGTAAATAATGTGCACTCTGAACACCGGTGGCCACCATGAGGCCATTTCCACTACTGTCGCAACAGATGCCAAACATGGGGCTGTTATTTTAATTAAACATGTAAAGTGTTTTCCTGAGGTGGCTGAGTGGTGCTGGAGTAGAGTGCACTGATCATGTAGCTTTACTTGGTTGATACAAAATACATGTCTGCATTACTGGAATGAAATAACTTCGTTTTGTAACTGTTGCTAAAGGCAATTTTTTATGACTTTTCTTTTATGAGTTACGAGGAGATAAACATTGTGACTCAATTGACAATCTGTTTGTTGACGGGTACTTTGCTTTGGCTGCTTATTACTTTATGTCTGCAGTCATCTACTTACTGCTAGCAAGTATGAAGATTTTTTTTTTTTTTAAATCCACATTTTTACCGTGGCTGTAGTGGAAAAAACTGTTTGCATCTTACAGATTACAGAGAGTCTAGTGTCACTGATATTTAGCTGTCCGAGGTAGAAATTGATTTGAGGGTCCGTTTGATCCATACCAAAACCTTTGTTGCATGTCATTTGCCATTTCTCTCACCTTCGTATGTATTTTTCTGACTTGTTGTATTCGTGTCATTGAATGTATGTAATTATTGTACTGTTTTTTTACAGTTTTTTAACCCTGTAAAGCACTTTGTGAGTTCTCTCTGCGAGAAGTGCTATACAAATAAATCTTACTTACTTACTTCACTGTTTCAACTATTTATAACCCATGTAATGCAAGATGAAGGTATAATGAAAAATAAATCCTGTGATTCAACTGTAACCTTATCTATATACTGAAGTGAGTTATTTTCAGCCTTGCGTACTGTAGCTTATAGAAGATGACTAATAGAGACTAGTCTGTCTGAGATAGAGACACCGCAGTGATGTCCTTAGTGTGTCCATACTTTTTGATTAGCCGATAATCCTGCATCATCTGTGACCGGCAAATGAGACGTACGTAACTGCTGCTGCTATCAATGTGCAAACTACATGGATCATGAATAATCTCAGACATACACAGGTAGGAAATGAAAAAAAAAAACTACATTAATAGGCGTCCTCCAACGGTTAAATGTGTTTTCTCCTCTCAGTATAAGAGCCACCTTTATCTGCACCAAAGTGCTGTTCATATGAAGACGTGAAACATGAAACATCATTAAGTTGATCTGATAGCACAGTGGGAGCACAGCTGTGATTAAAGACATTCACAATTGATCAGAGACACAGATAATATCCTTTACTGCCCTCATACACAGACTTACACACACAATGTTCTACTATACACCTGATTTAATTTTGACCTACTTCTATACTGATGTTAGAGAACAAAATGTCTGTTACCGTTGGTGACATTGAGGATCCTTTTGCTCTGCAGTGCTCCTTAAATTACAGATGCTGGTGTAAATAAAGAGAATAATGGATCCCACTCCAGTGTCCATAACCTCATTATGCACAGAACCAGCACCCAGTAAGCTTTACATCAGGGCACTGGTCACCAAAAAGGATTCCAGCTCTTAGCTCTCCACAAACTGTCATTTTTACATTTATGTTTATGTATAGATGAGATACAGATGTTAGATGTCTTTTTAAACTTTACCTAGATACAGTCTAGGTGTTTCTCTCTGCTTCAAGTCTTCATGCTAAGCTAGGCTAACTGGGTAATCCTGGTAAGACTTTAAATTGTTTCATCTTTGTATCTGCAGGTATCAGATTTGTGCACTGTTCTCCTGTTGTATGGCACAGGTTGTTTTCTTCTTCTTTTTATCTACACTGTATTTTCCTGCCCTTCACAGGATTTTCAATGCAATCCTTCTTTCTTTCTGCACTGCACATCTGTGCTTCAGGTTTACTGGATTTACACTTTCATTAATCTTTCATTTTCTTGAACAGAGCTCAGTGTGCTCCAATCTGCTTTTCTTCCGTCTCTCTTTTTTCATTCTGAAAACAGAAGTTCTGTCCATCTCCGGTTCTCTGAGAACAGTAGTGAGAAAATGAAACAATTACTCATCCTCTCCTCCGGGTATTCATTCATTTGCTTGCATAAACACTATAAATCACACAAATTATAGTGATTTAGCCGAATGGTGCAGCCGTTATAAATTGCTACTATTTGAATGTACTGGGAAGTCGATGAACTTATACGATGCACTGAACACGCTGAGACAGAAAAGGAGACCACTGGGAACATAATCCTAAAAGTACCTAACAAGGGCAAATTATGTTGTATTTGTTGCTACTGAGAAATTAAACTCAGCATGAACACTAAATGCGTTTATGAAATAATTGTTTTCATGCTGATTTCTTGTTGGGATGAATGGGGGGTGGGGGGTGGGGGGGTATTTTCTCAGTCAACACAGAAGTTAAGGGTGTCAGTGGCAGGAGCAGTTAACTTTATACATTTTTTCACCATAATCAACAAAATATGTTTTGACTGATAATAAGCTCTGATTGACCAGATCTATTTGAAATGTTGAACAAGTCAAAGACATTGGTGGTAATTCAGATGTGTAGATGTGATTTGATGTCCTCTGCTTGGAATGAATGGACTTCACCATAACTCACATACTGATCAGGTTTCCTGCAACAAGGTCTTGGCAACTGATACCCCATTCAAATAAGACATCCTTTGTAAGGTGTAGAAGTTATTGCTAATGGCTTCAGTTTCAAGTTACTGATGTTTTCATGGGCCGCTATTAATGATTCGCTAACACTCTGTCTTCTGAACAAATGGGTTTGCCACCTAAAAATACAGATGAAGTGTCTGAAGGAGAATAAAGACTAGCTAAAACACACAACCTGGCAACCCAAATTTTGCTCATATGAATAAGTTATAAGCATTAGTAAATGATTGATGAAACATTAATGAAGCCAGTAGCTACAGTTTATAAAGCCCATATAAATGTTGTCATACTCCTGGCTCACTGTGTCATTTTGGTTGTAGTTCTGTCAAAAACTGGTGGTGTTTTTTCTCCTTCTTTAGGATGTGAGTAGGAGTGTCATCTCTGCTGTGTTTGCGTGTGTTTTGTGTTTAAGTTGTTTGGAAATGTAAGAAAATGTGGATGTGTTTTTGCATGCATCTCGGACTGGATGGACGAAATTGCTAATAAAAAAATGACGGCGCTAATTTGTTTTTAATAGCTACATGGTGCATTTTCTCCCAGAATGAGGTTCCCTCCAAGTGTCACAGGTTTAAAGATGAGTCATTGTTCTAATGCACAAACCATATGCTGTGGGTTATACAGATTTCAATAACACCTGATGTGACAGTATGCTGTCACAACTCTTTCCTCCCACGTTCCTATCTTTCCTCTACGATTCTCTTCAAAAGTAACTCCATGCAGTGCTCAAGGCAAATGCACCGCCAACTTCTGACTTTCATCTCCGTACAGCATTTTCAAGTTTGCGTCCTGGGATGAGGTAAGCCAACTGAAACAGCTGAACCACAAACACCTCAAATGTCTGTTTTGATTAAGAGCAGTTTCAGTTTGCCTACTGTTTGCATGTATGCGAGTATGTGACGAATAAAAAGACACGTGAGAGTACGTGATACGAGCAAATGTGTCATCACTGACAATTACATGATGAAGCAGCAGGCTGATTCACTGTATGCATGTGTGTGTTAACTCTTTGTGTTCATGTGCACTTCATTAGCTCATATTAATTGTCCTTGGGGTAAAATACCATCGTACAAGAGTGTGTGTGTCTGTGTGTGAGTTATGTTGTGTGTGTTTCATTTTTGTGGTCATTCAAAACGTTTCTATTGCCAGACTTTGTGGTGGGTACAAACATAAGGAGAGAAAGATTTGCTCTCTTTCTATCTATAATAATAATAATAATAATAATAATAATAATCTATTATTATTATTATTATTATAGCTTGCATTTTTACAGCTCCTTTCAAGGAACCCAAAGATGCTTCTATCCATCAGAGTGTCTTTATATCAAAGTATTTGTTTTTCACTTTCCTTTCTCTCTTCTCCCTCACTCATTCTCTTCTTTCTCTCTCTTGCTGTCTCTCTCAACTCCCCTCCATGCTTTCTTTTCCTCCTCCTCCTCCTCCTTTCTCACCGTTGGCGCTCCTCTTGTGCAGCTCCTCCTTGACGTTCTTGCCGCTGCTGCCAGTCGCCGTCCTTCGGGCTGAGGAGCTCTTGCTGGTGTTCAGCTTCCCAGAGCCGTTACTCGACATCGAGCCGTCCTCCTCGCTTGGCAACCGCCTGTGGTAGCCATGGCAACAGAGAGAGGCAGGGGAGTAAAGGAGAGAGGAGGGGAGGGCTTGTGAGTCTCAGTGTGTACACAAACAGGGCATCACCTCACAGTTAATGCTGGCAACACGCCATTGATCCAGTTTAATATAAGTTTAAAAAAAAACATTAGTGGAACATTTAAAAACCCAATACAAACACTGCAACTGCATTAACTGCAACCCAAAATTATTAAGAGTTACAACGTGAAAGGCAAAGTCACACCTTCAGCGTGACTGTATTGGCATCGTTTTCATTTGCGTTTCTTATTTTAGTTTTTTTTATTTTATTTTATTTATTTATTTAGAGGACCGTGCACATTAATAAACAGAACTATAAATGTGCCAGTTTTAGCCATAGGCTAATTTACAACCGTGGTCCTCTGGCATGGTGTTAAAATAGACCCCGTTAAAAAACACAAAGACAAAAGCACGAAGTCAAAAAATACGAACAACAAATACATACAAATTGGTGATTCTTTTCGTCTTTGGACTTCTCGTTAGATTTTATTTGTATTTCTGAGCTTGGTCTTTATGGTTTGTGGACAACTTGGTGGTGAGGCTGTTAAATCGTGCCAGGGACTCTGTGACGTGACCGCAGAATTCTGATGCTATCCATGCTTTTAGCGTTTAGACGGAAGTGCTGCCCTAAGATTTTGATTAAATGAATGTCCATTGCTGGTTTTTCATCCCTTTTTAATAAAACCACACTGCTGACAATGAATAACTTTCTGGCCAACAACTTAAGACCTATATAGTACTCTTAAGTTATTTGCATTTATTGTGAGGCAACTCATTTTGTTTGTCTGCTTGTGGTCTTTTTGCATCTCTTGTGTATGTTTTTCCCAAGGCATATTACATTAGTTCAGCCATCCATCTTAGATACTGATATATCAACTACCTATCACCCTCTGACCTCGGTAAGGGGCCCCAGAGGACCAATATTAAATAATCAAGCCATTGCCACACCTCAGGTCATATTTTGGGCTTATAACAAATTGGAATTCTAATAATTGAGAGATGGTTTGCAATCTCACTATTCTTTGCATTTTTATTCTTTTTATTTTACACAGTTTATTACCTGATTCCTTAAAAACATGCCATAAAGCATAGAAAATGTTGGTAAATACAAGACAAATGTAAAGGACAAGCAGAGCAGCAACAGTCCTTGTTATGTTGGGCAGGTTGCTCAACAGCAAAGGCCTTGATGGAAGGAGTTCAGAATGTCACAGACAAATATATGAAGACATATATTACACTCACTCTCTTTGTTCTTGCCCACGCCAGGGACATAAACCATGCAGAGGACACACACACACTCACTCACAGCCTTGAGGCATGTAAGCCGCAGCAGCTACACAACGTGACAGGCCCGTCTACAGGTGGTGTGAGATGCACCAATCAGCAAGACCGGACATTACAGAGCCACAGGCAAGGCTCACACCCTGTCTGTGTGAACACATACACACACAGACACACACACACACAGAGCAGCCTGTGCAGCGGTCAATGGCTGGCCGAGTGACAATAAAAGTTGTGGCATTAAGCACAGAGCCGCAGGGCAGGAGGGAGCAATACAGTGTGTGTTCCATGCAAATCTGTGCGGGAAGGCCAGAGAGAGGGGCAACAGAATCAATAATCACACTGCAGGAAGGTAATGTTCAACTCCCTGCCTCTCCTTTTTTTCTTTATGCCTTATGTAGCTCTTTGGAGGACGCAGTGAGCAGAATAAATGCTCTCCCTGTGAAACCGTCCCTCCTCTCCCCCACCCCTGTGGTTAGCATTCACTCTGCACCTTTCTCTCTCCTCAGACAAGTGGACAATCTGCAGCTGAAATTATTGCTGTTGTGTCGAACAGTTTCTTCCTCCTTTAGGTTTTTTTTTAAGCAGACATTCTGAATGCTGCAGCTCCAGGTGTAGACCACATCACCCATTGCGTATTGAGAACAAGTTGATTTGAATCGACTGCAACTGATTTCTGAGACAGCGCAAGTTGTGTTAAGAAAATGATCAGTTAAAGTAAGTATTTTGTTCCATGGTGTCACAATATCTGCAGATGGAGTTACATTATTTTGAAAGGGGTTTTCAAAATCACATTTTTGGGTGGAACAGAGTCACAATAAGCGTTTTTGGAAACCTCATATGGTTTACAGCATATGAAGACAAAAGTGTAAAACGTACTGCATAGTCCCTCATGCACTGAGCATCATATACTGTATTTTGAATTGAAATGGTATGTTGGAAGTGACTTAAATAAACAGTGAACTCATATTTTGAGCCGTGAAAGCAGCGTGCTTCTACAGATGGCAGGTGAAACGTATCAAGAACCAAGAAATGTGGTGCAGACGTTCATGAATTTCCTCTGGCTTCACTAGTTTGTGACAGAGCACCCGTTCTAGTGCTAGCTGCTAGCGTGAGTCTGAATATAATATATGATATAGTTCCTTCAAAAAGAGTCCACAGTGGAATACAGTAGAGAGTAGCACCAAATAATGCAAAGGATATTTCATAGATATGAAAATTAAAGTCACACCAGTCAACACCTGTCTGTGATGTGTTGTTTTACTTACTTTCCTTTCCTCATGATAGAGTGCCTAATACATAAAGTGGATAGTTAATGAGCGAATGAGTGGGAGGCATTAGATGCAGCTTTAGTTCTGTTTTCTTGTCCAAGTCTTCTATCTATACGGCCATGAGCTTTTTTCTTATCTCCCTCTTTGTTTCTCCCTCTGATTTAGCACACCAAGCCTGAGCATTTGAAGAGGGAAAACACTTCAGAGGCCTTGTTCTCTGTTCAGTCACCACTCTAAAGTCCAAAAATAATTGCGTTCTTTGTTGTTGTTTTGGGTGTGAAATTTCCCCTCTCGTCCCGTTGCACCCTATACTGCTCTGGTTAGCACATGAGATGCTGGCTCATTTTCTAATTAGCGGTAGAATAACCTATGATACCTTCTTTGAAAAATGGCTCCCCATAAGATTTACGCGTGTGTATATACAGGTTGGTAAAGCTGATTATCACACTATGCCAGGTCTTGCAGCATTTTACACCGTCATCATTGTTACACTGAATGGCTCCCTCTGGCATGGCTATAGCCAGGGTTATAAATATACATGTGTTTATCATCCTCGAGAAGCAAAGCGCAACTAATCCCACCTCCATTCATTTTCGTTTAGCTGTGTGTAAATATGAAGCACTGTCTCCCGTGCGTGTTTCTGAATTAGCATTTCTGTGAGGCGGAGGCATGATGCATCTCATTTCTGACTTCCTTGAGGAAAGATGTCACCACTGGATGTGGGTGGGTGTGTGGGCGTAGCTTATTGTAGAGGAATGTCCGGGGATGGAAAAGTTTGAAAAATGTTCCGTTCTTAAATGTTCATACACAGAACAGATTATAACTCATAATCCTAGTGAAGTCTATTGGAATAATACTGGTTTGAATATTTTTGTGAATACATTTAAATCTGTGTGATTCAGACGGACGATTACAAATCATATTCCTTGCTAATGCATAAAAATAGAAGACAATAACAGAGAAGATTACTGCACAAAAAACACTGTTTGGCACAAAACAGATAAAATAAATGGAAATGCTAAAATAAATGCCAAATTGAGACAAAAAAAATAAAAAACGAAGATTGGCAGCAGTCAAATGCACCCCAAATATTGCAATATCCATCATTCAGTTTAATCTGTAATCTTATAATATCCTAGTCATGCAGTTAAGTATCTCCTGTCTAATCCACTGCAGTCTCTCAAGTCCTGTGAGGACAAATGGCCATGTGTTTCACTGAAAGTTTGACTCGCCTTTTCTGTAAAATAAGAATAGATGTTTGCAGCTGAGAAGTGAACGATGTGCTGGTGTGTCGTCCTATGAGAGCATGTTTCTTGCTACAGTAGACAATGAAAAAGGAAGGACGATACACTTTCTAACACGGACCTCTAAAACAAGTCTAGTATCCTTTACTGAACTTTGAAATGAAGTAGCAGAAACATCCTGTGCTCTGAGGCATTTACAGAGTCAGAGGGACGTCAGACTTGTTTTGTTTGGAATCAAAGACTAATTATTTCGCATACGTCTTCTTGGAGATAATTATCTGCACACTACCTAATGGGTGTGTAAGTCTTTTTACCCTTAAAGTCAGTCAGGGATGCAGAATTTGGCAGCAAAAAGTCATCTTAACCCATGTCCTCCGCATTAGAGGTTAAAGCAGAAAAAGATTTTTGAGCCTGAAAAGCTGTCCAGGGGAGATGTGTACACTGTGTATTAT
The DNA here is from genome assembly GCA_038406115.1 of Haemulon aurolineatum. Lineage (NCBI taxonomy): Eukaryota > Metazoa > Chordata > Actinopteri > Lutjaniformes > Haemulidae > Haemulon > Haemulon aurolineatum. The sequence continues at coordinate 25,047,839 of JBCAUF010000032.1, forward strand.
ATGGATTTAAGACTACGCTATGCCTGAAATCAGGCACCGTGCCTGAGAACTTATTTAAAAATGTGTGGGCTAGAGTAAAGGCTTGACATTCATTAGTGTGCAGGGTGTATAAAATCCAGTGCTGGTAATTCTTGCTAATGAGAGGACAGTTTCTTTCCTTAGTGAAAATGACGAGAAAATCGTTCATCCCTAATGTTATTTAATCACAGAGTCACCTGGGCTTCAATCGGTGGATCTGGGCCTTCTACTACCTGAAAGGAACTCTGCAATACTGGTGCACCTGGATCTGTATTTGATCTACACTGGAAGGGTGGAGGAAGCTGTTGGGAACAATCTAGAGTTCCTCTGAAATTATTTTCTACTTCTAATCACACAAGTCTTATCATATATGTATAGTGTAGTTGCTCACAAAATATACAAAAAACATTCATGACATCATATTAAAAGATGTCCGATGGGTCCATACAGTATCGTACGATGGTCTAAAGTTGTCCATCGAAACAGGAGCTTTTTAGCTTTTTCATTTCTTATTGTGTATGCAAGGGAGTCCAGTCAAAAAGACATTTGATTTAAGTGTCTATAAAAAAGAAGAGGCTCTTGACAATAAAAATCTCCTTTCCATTTTGCCTGTACTTATAAGACATCCCTGATCGCTGCTATATATTGTCCTATCAACTGTTAAGTGGCACAAGGTTTAACATGATCATGTAAAAAAGCACCTATGATTAGTGGACATCAGTCAAGCTTTATTCTGCAATGCGCAACAAATTAGGTGAAGAAGTTCCTGAGGATGAATCTCACTGAATGTCTGAACATGAACAATTTGACAAATCTGAATCATGGAAAATCTTGTTCTTGTTCAAGATGCACAGACAATAATCTGGATTATCTGGACTCCTTTGATGCTGAAAGTATGAACATTATGGCCGTGAGACAATATCTGAAGTTATAAGGAGTGCCTTTTTATAAGATTTCTAACTGGGTGTTTAATGGACACAACTGTAAAATGCTGTTTCTGATCCTGTTTATATCTGTTCAGAGGGCATTATCTATTATTATCTGATCATTTCATTTTCTTAATACAGTTATTTTGGCTACGATGAAGCAGCTTTTCCACAGCAGCTTCTGTGGCTGAGGTTGATTAAGTGGATACTAACAGATGCTACACACTGCAATATTTATGAAGAGAGGAGAATACGAGACACTTGAGTGTCCAGTCTGTTTTCACACGAGATTATACAGCACCAGGTCCAGCAGATCTCTCATGAGGCCAGAATCATTTGAACTGGTAATGTGCATCATCCACAGTAATAACCCCCTCACCCACAGCAGGAGCTTACGCACAAAATGTGTTGATAATTTCTGTCTATTTTTATCTAAAGTCTCTGGTGACAAACCTGCAGCAAAATCTGTTCCAAATGTTGATTACATCCTGTTCATCAGTGAATGTGTGACACAGTTATTCATATTCATATCCTGTTATAATTCACAGCGTCTTTTTGCTCAGAGGAAACCTTTCCAGCCTTGAGAATGTATGTGTCAGACCATGGCTCAGATAGGTGTTAGGCTGTTAACAAAATGATTCGTTTTTTCATGCAGCGGGGTCGGCCACATGTATCACTCTCAGCACTGTTAAAATCTCCCCTAATTGTCTCCAAACAACTCCTTGTTAACACTGGATTTATCTTCAGATCATGTCAATCTGTCAGAGTCTGCACTGCTTACTGTCGGCTTCTCTCTGGGCTTAAAACTGCAATGCACAAACAAACAAACAGTGTCTGGGCCTGCTGAAAAACTCTGGGTTTTGTTGCTGGCTTGTTCACCGACTGAAACAGCTGCTCGAGAACTTTGTGGTTCCCCCTCACAAAGCTTCCAGCTGGGAGCAGTGTGTCTGATCAGCTTGTTATTTGAACTCCGTACCTGCTCACAGTCACAGGCTGCAGGAATGACGAGAAAGAGCAGGGCTGCCAAAACATCCGCATTTATAAGGAATTATGTACTATGAAGTCAGCTAAATATCATAGTTGTGTGTTTCAAAAATGAATTACCGTGACACCCAACAGCAAAACCTAATTTTTCCTCATCCAAATGTTGGTTTCTCTAATACTGAACTTCTCTGAAACTGTTTTGGATTGAGTCTTAGGTCTTTCACTGTCTGACACCCCATAACAATGAGTCAAACAACCACCATCAAAGGTGTCTTTACCACCTGACTCTGCAGCTGTGCTTTTGCATATTTTAGCTTGTTGTTTTTGATTTTACTATCACTGCAATCATCAAACCTGTTTCCAGCAGCAGCAGGCAGCTACTCTCTTATACTGTACACTATGTGCCCAACACTAAACAGCAGACAGACAAAAGTAGTAGAGCATTTGGCAGTTAAAAAAATAGAGATATTTTTCTCTTGTTGAGACCAAAACAGTGCTGAAAGGATCACAAATATTGGACTTCACAGTAAATGGGCAACAGTTTGCTTACCCTCCTTTGTGTATGTCTGCAGATGGAGGCCTCTTGCTAGCTGTCCCATCCTGATGAACTTTCTTATCCAATGACAGTGACAGTGGAGCATCTCGTACAGGCAGCCCCAGCACCAGTGTCTCCTTGGTAACGGAGATGGCCTCATCACCTGTTCGACCCATGTGCTTCTTGGCGTAGTCAAAGCCCTGGACAGGCTGGCAGGGACAAAAGATGACACACAACGCGTGAGAACACTTTCATTTTGATCTTAATGTCAAGGCTACTTGTAGATCAATCCATTCAGGAAATATTCCAACAGATTGGTTAGGAAGATGCTTTAGTGATTGTAGTATTGATTTGTTGCAGAATAACTGAGAAAGGGTGTCTGTTGTGTTTACAAATGTGCTTTATTTTCACTTGGCCTGCTGGATTGATGAACCAGCAGCAACTTGAACCAACAGGAGTAAACCAAACAGCTGTTTCCAGGACATAAAGCACATGAAAGACAGCAAAAAGGCAACACAGTGTACAGCAGTATTCCACAGTGCAGTAAAGTCTTTCAGCTTTACTATACAGTATGATCACAGGATGATAAGTTAAGGAAATACTGTAAGTCAGTTAACCCACAATGATGAGCAATGACAAAGCAGCCACAAAAGATATACACTTACACCATGATGCATGGTACAAAGTATAGCCAACTGCAGCTAATGTCGGAAAGAGCGTCTCAATGGATCACAAGATTAATTCAACGATCAAATCACTTGACAGCAGACAGATGCACAGTGTGGATGTTATTTCCCAAGACAGTTTGAGAAAATGCTAAATCTAATTTTTTTCCCTCAAAATCTTCCTTTAATTTAAGATGCATAAGCCATGATTTAACATACAGTAAAAGTAATTCAATTTGATCAGCCTAAATCCCAAAGTGCACTTTGAGAAATGTGTCCGGTTTCCCCAGAATTAGACCCTGTAGATTCACAATATCACAATAGCTCTGGTGTGGGGTATGTTTGACAACAAGAACCTGGAGAAACAAAGAAAACAAATGTGCACTACAACTTACAAGGCAAGAACAACGCTAAAAAAAAAAGTTTTTAAGCTGCACATGGTGCTACAGCTGGTCAATTAGCACACTGACTTTAGCAGTGCATTTTTCCCTTGACATGTTCATTTAGAGGGGTTGATGTTTGTAATTCAGGCGAGAAGGAGACTTGTAGGAAAGCTAATCAGGGATGTTGTTCAGAGTGTATGGCTCTTGTTCATGCTAGCTAGCAGTCCGTAAGTCAGTATGACCTTGCACCTATGACAGAGCAATGATGTTTCCACTTCATGCAAAGTTAGCATAGAATATACATTTCAGCCTCTTGGGAACTATTGTTTTCCCCCAAAAGGACAACAAAGGACATGATTTACTGGATCTGAAAACTACAGTAACATAGTCATTTCAACTGGACATTAGGGCATTTAGGGAAAATTTAGCTTCATCTCTTTTTACAAGTCCAAGTTTTAGTGATAATAATCAGTAATTCGTCAGTAATGGCAAACCATTTTATATGAACATTACGTTTATTTTATTAGCTTTTCCCAGTGATGGGGTTACTAGGATGGAGGAGTATCAATCTGCAGTTGTGGTTACACCATGATGTAATCCTTCAACACATTTATGTGGCATACGCGAGTGAACTGTTGTGCATCAACCGATAAATATACTCTTGCTCACTCTTGTCATTCCAAAAAGACTTACTTTTGCATATTTAAGCATGTTTTTCTGATTATGCTTCGGTACCTTTTTTGTAAAAAAAA
>JBCAUF010000032.1:25091297-25103880 GCA_038406115.1 Haemulon aurolineatum
GCTGCCACAACTGTCCAACTGCCAGGAGATTTAAAACTGCTGTGCTCACACACACACACACACACACACACACACACTATAGACACTGCTCTTCTCTGTGCGGTCAAATACACACATATGTATATTCTTCCTATTTCTCTCCTCTGACTCATGCACACTTATCCACAGGGATTAAAAAAAACCTCTAAAACTGCGACTGAGAGACAATATGTCTAAAGTAGGTCACTTATGTTTTTAGAGGATAAAGCATAGGGAATTAATTTAGATGTTCCAGAGTGCATAAATTAGGACACACACACACACACACATATACACACAGAGCCTAATCAGCGGTGATTTCACAGATACTAATCTGATCTGTTAGGTTAGCCATGCTAGCCCGTGGATTTATTATTCCTAGAACATACACAACCACTCAGGCTGAAATACAGTTTCCGAGCAAAGTTTGGTGTGAGTTATTTGTATGTAATGACAGTATTATGGAGTCACTTTTCATTTTTCAAATTTGACATCAAATAAGTCAGATTATGGAAATGGGAGCGGCACAGATAGCATCCAGTCAAAGCATTTAGCTTCGGCCTCTATCTCCATTCTGTGAACTGTCTTCATCTTCTCTGTAACCTCAACAAAGCCTGAAGGTTTGGCAGACCGAGGCGATTATCCTGCCTAATGCATTCAGTCTCAAAGGCACCTTGCTTTAGTGGGATTGAAAGATGAGAAAAAAGCAAGGCTGACCGTCTGACTGGCTCGCTGGCCGCCTCGCTGGGTGACACAGTTTATTGCATCTGCTCATTTGTTCTGGAGTAGAAAGGTTTGGCTCCAGTGTCACTCAAGGCTGACGTTGATTTTCTCCTGTTCTCGAAGTAAAACATCAAAAGATGGGAGCGAGTGCCAGGCAGAGTTGTTATCTATCTATTTATTTATTTATTTATTTATTTATCTATTTAAGCGCACACTCATTTCAGCCTGCAAATGTGTTAAGCGTGCATGTGTGTCACACACTTCCCACGCTCCCCATGTCTCTGTGGAGGATTGGTTAATTAAAAGACAGTGATTGTGAGCAAGAGAGGCTTTACGGAACCAACTCTGGGCTCAGCGGCTGCAGATCCTCTGGACGCCTGCTATAAAGCACTTCAACCGCCCCACTATTAACTACCACCGCTGTGCAATCTGTTCCTGGTTATAGGATGTTGTATCATAAATACCATTAAAAGAGGAAATTAATTTACATCGCCGATTTATATTTCGGCTTCTTCAGGGTTTATGTTGTGTGTACATGTCTGCATCTGGAGCTCTATTAGTCAGTTTGAGAGAGGAGAACACGACAAAGCTCGACGGTAGAAACGGCAGGGGCAATTATTTGGGCGCCGCAGGGCAAGGACCGGAACGCGATTGTTAAACTTAACTGAAATGTTAGATTTCTTTTTGTAGCAGTTCATCTCATCGAGAAGCATCGCCGCTTTTCGGCATGTAGCGTTTCCTTGCTGCCTCTATGCAGACGGTGATGTTAAAGGAAATGAATGCTGATAGCAGGCTCCGTCTGAACGCAAAGAGTCCTGCTGACATCACGTGTAAAGAGGGACTGTTTGATATGCTGCGGGACAAAGTGTGGACCTCTCACGCGCAAATGAAAGCACCTGCTCACACAGTCAACAACACATGTGCAGTCCACCTTCAAAAGCCCTGAATTAAAACTGCACCGATGTGATCGCACATAGTAATCACCGCACAATATGAAGCACTGTTATTTTACATCAGAGGGGTATTACACCAAGCAATGGATTGAATGACTACAAATTCCCCTCTCATCGACCTTGTTCCCAGTAGCAGCAGGGAGCTGTTTTCCGAAATTACCCCTTTTAATCGGCTGTCTGCTATTCAAAAAGCTGGCCAACCTCTACCACCTGCCCAGTGCACAAAGTTAAGCTAAAAGTGACTAGTGTGAGAAAAGTCAGACAGGAATAGGTGGAGACCAAACCAGTGGTAAAAGAGTGTGAATTAAGCATTACTCGAGAAGGTGTGTGTTAAAGCACACCCTCAAAGGTAATATTGCGATTATACAACTAATACCAACAAAAGTAAAATGTATAATCAAAATATATCCATGTTGATAGACAATTTGCTCTCAAATTTTGAAGGTTTTGGGAGTGTGCGTTGCATTGCCATGGAAACACATGGGGTCTGACTAAAAACTGCTAATAAACACAATCAGTCACGCCAGTAGACTCCTATGTGTAATGGAACGTAGTTTACAACTACAGCAAATAATGCGACCCTTAGTAATGACCTAGCAACAGAAAAGATTTTCTAGTACCAGATGCTGTGGGTAGATGCCACTGCTTATGCCGCTGTTTGGGGGAGATGTCACGACTGCACGGACTCCGCGTACTTGTTGACCAATCAGATTGCTTGGTCGGAACTGCTTGTTGTATATTATTGGATTTACGTTTGTAAGGTAGATAGAAACGCGACTCAAAGAGAGTGCTCATGTTGTTCTATTACATCCGACTGTGTAAAGAGGCAATTGTTTGATAAGATTTGCCAAACCAAATAGTAGTGACACACAACAATGAATAACAATGTGAATTTCCCCATTGTGGGACAATAAAAGATAATCTTATCTTATCTTACACATGCTTTTTTCATTCAGTGCAGAGCCCAAACCAAATTGTTCTCTTAGGCACTGTGTTGATGATCTTCTTTGCTCTGATTTGGGTATATTTCTATATATTTATTGAAATATCTATTGGATATTCTTTCTTTATGTTTTCCCTTTTTTTAGTTTTTGTAAATGCGTATATACTTATATTTGAACTTACCTACAAGGTACCATTCTTGCCCTGAGTGGATTAGTTTCTACTTAGAGATGTTAGGGCACTTTGTAACTCATACCGTATTATGACCTGATATGCCATTAATACAACTGGGATAATATGAAACATGTGAGTTTGGATAGTTTTCAGGAATCAACCTGTTTGAAGTGCTGTAATGGATGGCCGAATGGACAGACGGAGGGATGAATGAATGGATTGATGGATGGTGGGATGGATGGAAGGACTGTACCATATGCATAACTGTTAGCAGTGTTTTGAGTGTTTTCTCCTCCAACAGCTAGCCACCTGCTCTGGCTGAGAGCGACATATGTGACTCTACCATCAGACCTCTGACAACCGCTAGGAAAGAAGAACCTCCACTGAGAACAAATATGGACAGGATGGATGGATGGATGGTTGATGGCTGGATGGTGGATGGTTGGTACAGAAAGTGTGGATTAAATATGGATAAACATGGATCAGAGCAGATCTGACCTGCTTTATCTATTTGGGCAAAACACACAGGGGCAGTTTTTGCCTATATCTGTGTGAGAACATTCAGCTTATAGCAGATTATGAGAATCATCACATGGAAATGGTGCACAAAGCGCTTGCCATTTACAAGGCTTTAGACTAGTGTCATGTTATGTATTGACCACAATGCCTTGCCAGCTGGCATAGTGTCCACTGATGCCCTGCTGAATCTCTGTAGATGCCAACACAACCCTGTAAAGCCTTGCCAGGTCACTACAAGCTTTCTGACCATGAAGATTAGCCGTTCCCAGGTGCCTGTGATAATATAATGGTAAATGTCTACGGTCTATGGCCATGGTTTTGCCCTGCTCAGTCCTGTGTAGTTTACTTGGAGCTGTGGGCCAAGCAGAGCTGATCCATGCTGCCACCCTGGCTGTGAGCAAGACAGGTGGTTAGGAAGTGTGTGAATGGTACTGAGCCAATTGCTCCTCAGCTCTGTGAAGCTGGGAAGAGGGAAAAGTGGGGGTTGGGGGGTGGGGAGGGTCTGGTTTGCTGACTCTGCCAACCAGTGGCAAGTTTTCATTACATCTTTAATCTCTTTCTTAGAGCTGTACTGGGCACGATGTGATACCAGATTTTCTAGTTTAATTATTAGTTATAATACTGGGCACAGTAATGAGTCACATGATCCACAATAATGAAGACTCTGTAGTTTCACCTCATTAGTCCAAGCAAAATAGTGGTGTTAGTTATGGTCACTGGCAGAAAAGTGTGCAGCCTCAGGACGTGATGAAACAAAAGAACACAATGTGCTGAAAGTTGGGCACACCAACAATGCCTTCTGCAAAGGATTTTTTCCCCACCATCTCCATTCATACACTGTATGTGACAGAATAAAAAGTATATACAGATGTTGGCATCATATTCCAAGATTAGGCATGGAGAAAGTCTGTTGAACTTTCAGAAATTTAGCTAACAGTTATAACCATGCAGCACTAAGGGCTGAAAAAGTTTCTAAGTGTGACTTCATGTCTTATCTCAAAGCTGCACAAGTCCTTGAGTTGCTTGTGTGGCTGGTAGCCTCAAATGACAGCAAGAAGAAACTGACTGACTTGAAATTCCCATCTCAATGTCAATACATCATATGAGTAACTGTGACATACTACGAACTGCATGCTCCTTCTTGCTGACACGTCCAGTGCTGCATACTGCTGCCTACTATTCTCACAGTTCAATTTATCACTTAAATATGACCACACCTATCACCACAATGTGTGTTACTTTGGTGGCAATGTTGGTCTGTTGGTCGAGACTGAAGACTGAAGACTTTACATATGACTAAATATGTGCAAAACTAATGCAATTACTTCCTGCTTAGTGCTAATTTCCAAATGTTAGCATGCAAACTTGCTAAATTAAGACATGTCCCATGTACCCGTCAGGTATCAGCATGTTAGCACTGTCAGTGCAAGCATATTAGGCACAGCTGCTTTGGGCAAATTCATCAAAACACCAATTACAGCTTCACAGATAGAACTGCTAGCACAGTTGTAGACCACTATTGTTGACCACCACTGTGGGTGGCAAAAAAACAAAGAAGAAACAAAAAAAACCAGTCAGAAATGCCATTGGTTTACACAGTTGTTTTGGCTAACCTATTTGCAAACATTTGCCTATTTGCACGTCCAGCGTTTACTGACACAGAGTAATATGGGCATCCAATTGGAGGTGTGGCCAAGCCCAACAAGTCCAAGTCCACTATTCACTCTTTGACTGGCTTAGCTTAGTTTAATTTAATTTAGTTTAGTTGATCATACAAGCTCACACATTTAAAGTTCTTGTATGTCTATTGTTTCATGCTGTGCAGTTAGGATATAGTCAATTTAGCATTTAGCTGACTGGAAATCATTACCTATATAGTTTAATATGGAGTGACAAGCGCCGATAGATACAGTAAATATGTAACACCAAAGCAATAAACTGAAGGAGACTAAGAGCTAAGTAACTGCAGAATTGCTTATTATGTCAAAAGACTGAAATAATCACTTGAGTTTACAATACAATGTAATAATAAAATAATAAATTCTATTTACAGTCATTTGATTCACTGACAATATTATGACAACATATATGAAGGGAATACTTCCAAACCATGTGTGTGAGTTCCCTGACAAGAGGAGTGAGTTGTTGAGGATGAGATAATAGGCTTTTTTCAGTGCCAATGTGTTTAAATGACTGATTTCCCCTTAAAAAATTAAGTCTTTGTGTTTAGAGTGGGAGTGCTGGTAGCAAGTCAAAGCGCAGATATACTCGATGCGGTACGAGACTCAGTGGGCGTATGGATGGTCCCAAGCCAGTAGGTTTTGTCCAACAGAGTGAGGCCGTCCAACAGGATGGACATGTAACCATTTCCTGGAACTATTCAGGGCATCCATCTGTCTGTGTGGAGGCGAGAACAGGAAACATTTTGGATGGATTGTCGGATGGATGGATGGTCAGGTAAACAGGTCAATCAATGATGATGAAAGGAAAATCGCTGATCAATGTCATGTCGGCTGCTGAAAAAAACATTGAGATGTTTTCTGTTCATTTTTGGAGGCGTTGGTGTTTAGTCAGGCATTTGTGAGTTTCCATATTTGCCAAAAGATTAGTGTGACCAGGACTGTCGCTTCAACAGGATCTGACAGCACCAAAGTCCATCTGTTTCTGTGAGCTGCAGCACAAATTATCTGTCAGGATGGATGAGACGGAAGGGTGAATGGCAGGCACATTAACATGCCAAGGTGAGGTGTGACATCTTACCATTATTAGAATACCTAGTTATCTAAAACATTGTATTTTTTTACGCATTTCTCTCACTGCATGTGGAGTGTAGAGTGGAGAGAAATTCTCTGGAACGGTGATAGTGAGTGGAGTTAAGGGAAAGTGTGCCATCCATTCTGAGTAATACTCAGAAGAACAGCCAAAGTGTGAGAAAAACTGCCTGACGACAACAGCTACGCAATGTGTGAACTGACTGCGACAGCAACTAAAGAGTGAATATAAAAGAAAAGCAGTTTATAGGGCAAGTTTCAATTTTTTTCTCTTGGTTCCTTTTTTCTTGCTCTACAAAGCTAAGTCAAAGTGGTTCCTGCTATGTCTCATCACAGCCAATTTATTCTATCTACACACAAGATGGATGGATGGATGGATGGAGTAGCTAATGGCGAGGCACCTTGGTTTCTGTAAGTTGCATCACTGGCTCAGGCATTTGAAAGGGACTCCTGTCTTTCAGAAGGTACAGTAGAGGTGTACTAAACAAGTCAATTTTGATCAGCCCCTTCAACATTAGGGTTTCTCAACGGGGGCGGTGCCGCCCACTGGAGGCGTTCTAAACATTATGGGCACAACTTGGCTTGTACAAAGTTCATTTGAACTCTACTTTTTTAGTGCAAATAACCAACCTGAATAGTCTACTTTATGGATCTCCCCTCTGCTCCCTGACCACGATCGGACGAGCCGAGCAGGAATGGTCTCCATAGTACAGTAATGGCCGTACACAAAACCACCACAGCAGCAGGGACACCCCTTTCCTCTGGTTAGCGTGCGACGTGGGTAATGCAAGCGTGTTGTTGGCATCTCTAAATGTATTACTAAAACACATTTTCAACTAATTCTGCTGTGGTAGTATTTTTCTTCCCAAGTTCCATGTTGCTGAAGGTAATATTTTCAAATGTTGTGATATTGTGAATTTAAGTGATATAAATGTACTATTCAGACTTAATATGCAATTCATCATCCTCAAAGGCTGTGTGGCCTTTCTCTCAGTAGAGCTCAGGGTCCCATTACAACTAAAGTAACATTTCCATGTTGTTTACCAGTTTCTCCAGGCATACTGTTAAGTTATTTACAAACATGACCTACTATATGTGTCAAAAACATACATTTTGGAGGCAAGGTTCAAATTAAGATCCATGCTTTCATTTACTATAAAATGGTCAGATTTGCTCAGCAGCACATCATCTTGTTGGTGGCATGAATACAGCTCCAATCCAATAAAAACAGGTATTTTAAAGCAATCACATGGCTTCTCTCATCACACAAAATCCGATGTCAGTTGAACACACTGTTTACTACAAGAACACTTCAAACACCAGACCATATAGCCTAGTAGATTTGCCTCTCTGAATCATGGTATGGTCCAGGGGGCGTTTGTTCAAAAAACGTTGAGAACCACTGATCTACATGAAAGATTCTTGAACTTCAGACTTTTGGTTTATCTAAATAATGGAGGCACAATGTGCAGGGCTTATTATGAAAATTCAACCAAGCTAATATTCATTCTTTGAAAAATTCTTTATTGAGACCTTTTTGCTCTAATATTCAAGTAATGTTTTCTCAGTCTACTAGTCTAGTATAATCAAAGCACCCAGATGATGAAACCCTACTCTACCTCTTAGGATTCTCCTTCTTCTTTAGTTGGCTTGAAAGAAAACCTAGTAAAAGACAGCAACTCATCACTCACCATCCCTTCCTTGACTTGACATGATTTCTCTTGGGACGTCACAATGGAGCTGCCTTGAATATTAATACGCCTGATGTAATACGATGGTATCAAATTGAGCACAGCAGAATGTGAGTCAAATACTCTGTATGTCGCTAATTATCATAATTGTATGTGCGCTTTTCTCTCTGTAAGGTTAGACTGTCACAACATGCAGCTAATGAGGATTAAATCAGTCCAAGACATTTGTTTAAACAGGTTAGAGGTTAAATGGCAGCTAACTCCTGAAGTTGTTTCAGCAGAAACACTGCAACAACAATACTGTTTGGGTTTGCATTCATGGTTTCTATAAGAAATGATTTTTTCATGTATTATTTGTTTGTTTTTTAAACATTTCATCAAGTTCAACCTGATGCTATATAAGACTGACACTGAAGTATCATCCTCCAGCTCATTTGCATAAATAATATGGCCATGTAAGAAATAATGATAAAATTTTGGTTTTTGGCTGTGTGTGTGTGTGTGTGTGTGTGTGTGTGTGTGTGTGCGTGTCTGCGGGTGTGGGTGGGTGTGTGTTCTTTGGACTGGTATGGAGGTGGAGAAGCACAAAAAAGTCACAAAATGTCAAGCTGAAATGCCATTTTTCACAGCTGTTTAAATCGAACATTCAGGGTGTTCGGGTCAATTCAGTCCTAAACATAAAAGAATTGCTGTGTCAAGCTCTGTGTCATGCAGTTTGTACCATACTGGAGATTGCAAGAAGGAAAGGAAAAGGAAGGAATAACTGCTCCTTTTTCGGCCTTGAGAACCTGGGCGCTTTTTGAACCATCCATGTTCAGTGTCTACTGCAGGACACTTAAGGCGTAGTAGCAAGGCTTTGATAGTGATAATGTCCGCAAAATCAAAGAAAAAAAGAAGGAGAGAATTCTAATAGTATGCTAATCTTCAGATTCCCAGTTTTTGCCTACATCATTACAGTCACTTACTTAAGTAGCTTTCAATATAAGATGTCAACCTTTTACATCAAAACAATAAAATGATGCTATCTGAATGCCAGGCCAATCATCATATGAAAAGAAACAAAGCAGAGACTGAACCTATTTGAGGTAACAGTAAATCAACAGCCTTGTTCAGCTTGACAGCAAGGCTGCTTCTGCTGCCGGGTCTCTACAGCAACCGCAGGGATGCTGTCACCAGGGTAACCATTACCATAGATAAAGAAGGAAACAGAGTGTTCTGTGCTCATGTGACGTCTGTCCTGTCTGTCATGTCTCGCCCCTGAAATACAGCTGTAACCACAAGGAGCGGTAATAAGATGCTATGATGCTATCGAGACAAGCACGGCATCAGTTTCACGCAACAACTCTCGTCTTTGCAAGTGAGCAGAGCACAAAATGAATTCATGTCCTTTAATAAATATGGAGAAAATGACACTGACAAGGACTTTATGGATTGAAAACATCTGCTGAAAAAATGGAGGAAACATCAAACAAAGATTGTTTTTTGGCAGTTTTTGGTTCCCAGGCAGAGTAAACCATATGATCACAAGCACCCTCAACGTTTTGCAGAAATCAGATGGAGACCAACCTATAGTCGCATCAGCAGCCTGCATTTATGCAGCTTATGATAAGAGGCAGCATTAGACATTAATTTCAACTGCAGGATGAAAATGCATGTGGGGGCTTAACACACTATGGCAACAGCTCAAAGACAAATGATAAATTGAACCGTAAATTGTTTATTAATCTGTCATAATAAATTATTATCAATCGGGAATTAGGAGGATTAGTTGGCCGCATGAACACGGGACAAAACAGAGACAAAACAGACAAAAACTAAATGTCTGCTTTCATTTGCGCTGATTTTCCTAAAAAAAAAAAAAAAGAATAATTTATTAAAATGCTGTTTTGCAGTGATGGAGGACATTATGTTGTTAGGAAGGGTCAGCGGTGTTGGAAACAGAACTAATCAGCTGTAGATTATATTTAGACCTCGAGCTGGATGGCCTTCTGTTTGATGTGAGAAGCCAGTGGGCTCAGTGTGTTTGCGCCCCCACTGAGTGACCTACATCAAAATACCCAACCCTCCATGCCAAGCCCTCATCACACACTTAATACCATTTGAAATTACACTCTTCCACAGACGGACGTTTTTTTTAATGCCTCTGAGTTTTAGCAAAGTGATTGAAACATGATTTATTGATGTGAAAAACGCATGAACTTTAATAGTAAGATTTCACTTTTTTCTGCCCTGATATGTGGATTTTCAAGTAGATTCTTGACTGGATGAAGCGCTGTGCTGTGGTTCAGATCAACAACCGACACCATACTCAACTCCTGGAAAATTGGGCTTTTGGAACAGGGTGACTGATACAGAACAGAGTCTACTCAAACATCTGAAGTGTACACTGCCGTGTCCACTGACTTGATCTAGACCGCGGGGTGTACAACGAATATGGCAACAAATTCTCTGGTATGTTGGACTCGCCTTGACTGAACACGAAGCAACACTGCACACAAGCTACACATGAAATCCTTAGGTGCTGTCTCAAGGGCATCCCATCCGGCTCTGTGTGTTGAGGTACGCGTCCTCATTTTCTCAAAGACCACCAAAGACAGAAACCCTGTCAAGCAAAAGCAATAATATGGAAAGGAAAAGGCAACTTTGGTGATCATCAGATGGGAACAAGTCTGTGGGTTTCAGACAGAATGACACATTTGAATATGGGTGAAGGGGAAAACTGACATGCTATGAACACAGAAATGCACCCGGAGAGAGGTTCAAATAAATTCGAACTGCGGGTCAAGTGATTTAGGGTCTATTTATCACTGTTGGTGGTCAAAATAAATGCAGGTGTCAAACAGCTGGTGGCAGATTATTATTACACTGCTTTCCAGACATGTCAGAAAGTTGGCAGCAGAGCAATAATAATATTGCCTTGTAGGCTGCTGGAAACTGCCAGGTGCCTAACAGGAAGCAAACTAATACAGGGAGGTCTGCTGGGATATCTATTATTGCATTGTTGGTATCTAGCTGCCTGGCAAGACGGCTCTGCTTCTTATCAGGCATCTGGCATTGTCTGGCATTTTTTTAAGGCTGCCTGGCTGCTGCCCGCTCCTGCTTGGCACCCGTAAGAAGCTTTGACTTGTTGTTCTGCTGTCTCTTAGACTGGCTATGTGGTTCGGGAAACCTGGAGTTGCTCAGTTACTCATGAGGCGATCAACCGTTACGGTGTTGGGTTGTTGATCACCGGTGTTTGGCTCGCTGCAGGAGGAGACACATCCAGTAATCAGCAGCTGTGTAGGAGGCTGCAGGCAACGCATGGGGAACAATAGCCTTTTGGGTGGGTAAATCCTTGTTGCTGTTCATGTTCCTATGGAGGGCTGCTAGAGGACAAAGATTCATTAGTAATCTTCAGAAGGCTGATACATGTCCTGCATTTATTTCCTGCAGCACACTTCTTTCCACAATGATTACTACAGCTTTGTCCCACCAGCTATGACAGCTATTTGTCATGAAAATGCATGTTAATTTTAAAGGAATAGTTCACCCAAAAATGAAATTCGGTCATTATTGACTTGCCCGCATGCTGATGAGAAGTCCAGTGTAGTTTTTTTATTCCTCAAAGTGCAGCTGGAGACTCTGTTTTTTTTTATCGTGACCGCAAATCCATATAATGAGAGTCTATGGTAACCAAGAAGAAAAGGTCCATAAAACTACTCAAAAACTTTGTAAAATTCCTCCATGCTGCTCGTTCACTGCAATCCAAGTGTCCTGAAGGGGTGACATCCAGAGTTTACTCGAAACAACAAAATTTAGTACATTTTTATAGCCTTGAGTGGTTTTATGGACCTTTTCTTCTCGATTATCATAGACTCTCATTATACGGCTTTGTGGACAGGACGAAATCCCCTGGAGCCTCCAGTGGCACATTGAGGAATAAAGAAACCACACCAGTCTTCTCATCAGTATGCGGGTAAGTGGATAAGTCATTTTTGGGTGAATTATTCCTTTAAGGTTCATTATGAATGCGTATGTTTTACACTGGCTACCGGTAGCTTTAAAAACAGTAAAACTGAGAGCCAGCAGAACAGGACCACAAGCACGACATACATGTATGTAGTGCAGCAGAAGCATAAGTAGAGATCGGTAATTATTCCAATAATGTTAGTTACACATCAAAATCTCTCGAAAGTTGGTAACAATACACCATAAGATACTCGTCATACCTGCAGTAACAGAGGTTGTATCAGCAAAAACCCCGGAGTGTATTGAATAAAGTAATGGTGTGTTTTATTGTTAATGAAGTCAGCCATTTGTAAGAGAATGTGCTATTTCTCTCAAATGGTACATCACCTTGCTTTAAAATGCAGCTTTAAATTCTTTCTTTCTTCATTACACACATTTTTAAATCTGCAAATTTTACCAACAGCCTCTCATACATTCATTGTTGTTAAAGACTCATTGTGCATTTTAGGGACACATACTGTATAAGAGACAATTATGACTTCTTTGTGAGAAATAACAAACTTCTCCGACTGACTGGCATATATTGGTCTAAAGACTGCTGCATCACTCCACCCAACAGGATATGACATTTTCTGCCCAGTAATAGAAAATGAGGACGGACTGTTGTACCCTTCAATTTTTGAATTAACATGTATTAACGTGCTTAGTACCCAGTGGATGATGAGAAACGATGCGCACCAGTACACAAAAATGAAAAGAGTAGCTGTGAACAACCTGAATGTCTGGGGGGAGTTTACATTTAGGATTCAGTTTGATGATTGTGGAAGCACACACGCACACACAC
>JBCAUF010000032.1:25122320-25135239 GCA_038406115.1 Haemulon aurolineatum
ACACACACACACACACACACACAACGGCACACAAGCGCTCACTGTGCTGCACACATTAAATACACAGGGAAGGAAGTTCAAAGCTATGATTCGCTTATGAATTCCTATTAACTCAAGTATGCCCTCAAAACGGAACACATCACACACTCGCGTCGTCGCACGAGTGAACACTCATACACTCTCAGACGCTCACTCTCTCACTCAGACACACACATGCTCATGTGAAAGCAATAATCATAGTGGGTTGTTCTGGCACTTTGACTGATGATTTCTCAACATTGTGTGTGTGTGAGCGTGTGTGTGTGTGTGTGTGTGTGTAAGAGAGAGAGAGTCTGTATACAGTATTTGTGGCTGTGTGTAAAGCAGTATTGATTTTCCAGTAAAACACAAGCCAAAATTGCTGCAGGATGTGCCATGTGACTCTGCACAGTCCAATAAGTGAGCTGAGTGAATTTGATTGGCCCTGAGCGCCTGATGTGCGTTTGCCCTTACTGTGTCCCCTGTGGTGGCACACTGTGTGTGTGTGTATGTGTGTGTTTTATAAGACACATATGGTGTGAGTACAGAGTGCCATTTCATTACTGACTGCAGACATTAATCTGATTAAGCACAGTTGTCGTTATCCTTAACTTGACTCATGCTGTATCATTTTCTGGCTCCACCCATTGATGAAGTTGAGAGGATGAAGATGGGGATGAAGATGAGAATAAAGTCTCTGCAGTGCTTTAAACCACAGTACAGAGAATAAAGTCTACACTAATTAGTCTCTACCCATTATGTAACCATCTGAACCAAAGAATCACACACATACACACAGTGTGTGACAGAGTTCAGCATCCTCACAGACAGTTGCTGCCAGTTAAGAAGACATCACAGACTTCTAAAGTCTCTGAAAAAAAGTGATTTACCACAGAACTCGGCAACAGCACTTTACTTCAATCCTAAAGGAGAAAAAATACAAACCAGAGATACTGTTCTCCCCTGTTTTTACCTTTCATCTTAAGGCTCTCAGTGCTTAAACTCAGGCCCTGGCACCATACTGCCTCTGCAGCTAACTGCCTCTGATCTTCACACTGAATTTCATGCAGCCATCTGAACCAACGGGTACGCTGCTTTTTCAACATTTCCCTCTCACAAACCACACAGTCTAATCTGGGTTGTCGAGTGCAGGGGCAGCTTACAGCTTCCTAACACCTAAACTAGGTCTTGAACAGCATGTATGATTATGCACAGTTATGAATATTCTATGAAGATTTTTTTTTTTTCTCCGGGCTGGTAAATAGAGTGTGCGGGGAGGTCAGAACCATGCGGGTTGACTTTGATTTACCCAGGGGGAATAATTACCTTCCTCATCGAAAGCAATTGTTCCGTTTAAACAGCAAGGCAACCTCGGTCCAGCAGACAGACATAATGAGGAAAATAAGCTGCCATGTGGAAATGGATTCGCTTAATTGCTGCTGATTGTAGTACTTTGATTTTAACCACAAATGGAATGGCTTGAGATGTATTATAATTTTTTAAATGATTTGACTGTCATATAAGCTCAATATAATTTATGAATATTATTGCTGTCCAAACATTTTGTGGCCTGAATAACCCTGGTTTTGAAGACGCTTAGATTTAGCTGCTATTTACATGCACCGAGCGTGCAGGATAATAGCCAAAATCCTGGCTGAGGTCAAATTCAGGATAAGCTGTTTATGTGCATCTTCATATTCCCACCGAATCACCATGGAAACAGAGGAGACATACTGCAATAAACATGAGCTTATCTAATGAAAAAAGTAAAGTAATTTTAGGCTAATATCATCACACTGCAGCTGTTACATCATCAGGCTCAGATGGATCCTTTGAGCTGAAATATGGTGAAAAGGCTTTGCGCCAGCACCGGGAGTGGTGTGCCCTTCATGTGGCATGATGGTGTGGAGGTCAGGGTGTACGGGCACGTTTAACTTTCAGCTCTGTCCAGATCCAACAATTTAGCATTTGAACCACATATTATTATCTTAATCACACCTATGTGGCAATAGGTTTGTGTTAAACCAACAGTTTATCTAGATTAGCTATACAACATTCCCAAACAACTGTTAACATGTTTATTACAAAAATGAGACACAAACTGCTGGATTGAAGACAGGAATTATAAAGAGTTGGTCCATAAAATGTTAGAAAAAATTTCATTTATTACGTTTAACTAAAATCAGCCATCCATAGCTCTTAGCAATTAACTTTGTGAGAGCAGTGACCAAAACAACAAAAAAAAGACCCAAGTCATTTTTCTGTGAAGCCACTCTGAGACTGAGGCAACAGCTGCAGTGGATGAAGCTCGCTTCTGCATAGCATGCTGTGAAATGTGGCCGTGGCTGGCTACACACGCACAACTGTGACTTAGAGGCCGCATGACGCATCGGACACACGGACGGAAAGACACTTGGACAGACGGGTGCACGCAGCGATGGGGTGAAGGAGGGAGGTGAGCAGCTGCGGTGATACATGGCGAGTTGAAGGAGAGGAGGCCAAGCAGCTATAAATCCCTCCTGCTCCCAGTCAACCCTTAAGAAGCGAGGGCTGATTAAATTTTCATTCTGTCTCCTTCTGGCTCTTTCCTTCCCTCTCCTCCTCCTTTCTTTTTCAGACGCTACAGTAGAAATAAATCCCTGCCGCCTGTCTGTTGGCCTGTTTGGATGCTGGAACAACCTCCAGTGGGTATCAGGAACTCTTCAAAAAAAAGTCTACACGATTCATCTGAACAAATTGATTTCTCTCTCAGTCATCGCAAGCTGGATTGCATTTTCTGTGTCCTGGAAGATTTTGTAAAGCAGCTGATTTTGAATTGAAAACTCGAGACAAGGCCCAAGTGAAATGATACAAACGCACCTTGAAGACAGGACGGCAGAGCGAGTCCCGGCGCAAAAAACACAGAGGCCTTTGAAGACGCGCGCCGCAATCGGTCTGATTGTACCGTATGAAAGCTTTACAAGAACAGCGAGGAGTTCACACGGCAGCACTGTACCTCGTTTTTATTTCATTTCATGTCAGTGACAGAAATAAAATAAATCTTCTCTTTCAAGGGTCCTGAGGCTGGAGTACGGGGAAAATCACTCAAGGAGCCTTACTTTCAGAGAGAATTCCACTCTTATGGGCTTCGACTGAGACACACACTGTATGAAAAGCAAAATTCAGACTCAGACAGGTGAAGACGGATGGAGCCTTTCTTCACCTTCCACCTGCCGCATATGACTGAAATCTCAGCTTTTCATTTCTTAGAATAAATACAGCAATTACAGAGCTGACGATGACAATTGTGCTAATAATGGTGATGGTGGTGCTGTTATCAAGCGAGCGTCACCCTTTTGTTACATTTTCCTCATACGACAAGTTGAGTCAGGAAGACAGCTGCTTTCACTTCCTTTTTATTTCCCTCCTCACACTGTCAGTTTTTTCCACATGTGTCTCTTCACTTCATACCCAACCAATCAGGAAGTCCACCTATATTTTGCACGTTCACTCCGGCTCCTATTCCTCCAATTCCGGAGTTGACACTTCATTTCTGAAGTTGCTATTACCGGGGGACAGCTCGTGTTCTCCATCTTTCTCAATCTATTATTTGTCGTCTGTACGGGGGGGGTGGGGGGAGTTCATCACCTCATAAAAATCATTTCATGTCACGCCAAATTGTTTTTTGTCAATTCAATCACGCAACACGACAGAACTCCTGAAAGCACAAACCTCCGCCAGCACTGAACAATGCTCTCAACTTGCTGTTACAAAATTGAATTTCTGACCTTGGAATTACCAGCAGTGTTCGAATTCCCATCAGTTCCATTTCAGCTATGAAATAATGACTGACATCCAACATGTCCGTCAAGTTTCTTGGGAAATTGTTGTTTCTGTGGAGCTGCTGACAGACTGACTCAAACAAACAGGATGGAAAGATGAAAAAAGTGGTGGCGACCATCGCTCAGCCCATTAAGCAAAACATAACTTTGGACAGTCAGCAATAGTAACCGGTACCAGTCGCATGCTCACAGGATAACACACATGACCAATCTGTTTGTGAGGACACAATGAGTCATTCAAAAAGATCTATTTTCTTAACGTCTCTGCACACTCAACACAGGTTTTGTGATTTATTCTGGTCGACTAGACCTCTGCTTGTGAGGTGACATCACTCACATTGTGATGTCTTGTCTACAGTATATGGATATTTTTTAAAACATATTCAGTTTCAGTTTATTTTCAGCAGGACTGACACCACTGAATGATTATAGAAATATTACAGGAACATTACAGGCAGCAGTGTGACTCTGTGATCCTCTTCTGTTTCAAGGAGGGTACAGTTGAATATCATCGTCAGATCTCTTTTGGCATCACTTCTGTGTACCTTCTCTTTAGCACATAAGCTACCTAAAAGGATTGGGTATCTGAGAAATTACATTTTGTGGTTGTGTGTATGTGTGTGTAATGAACCACCTCATAAATCTCCATCTTCCTCTTCTCATGCAATGCAGAGGTTCATTGTTTAACACAGAGCGATTGAAATGTGACACCTTCCTAACATTACACAACATCTGGTGGAAAACGTGAAGCATGCACAGATGTACACACTTTACAAAGCGCATCGCATGACTCCATATTGTGCACCGTGTGCACACATGAGTGAGCTTTGAGCACGAGAAGTGTTTTCATGTAAAGACGCTTTTGTACATCAAAGAGCTGCTCGCATGAAATTGACAGTAAATAATTAACCTTCCTAAAACACCGGCGAGGAAACACGCAACCTATCACAGCCCCCACAGATTAGAAAAATACAAAGTGTGGCTAATTGGGATTATAAAAATCTATTTCTCCAAAAGAGCCTCTGCCTACCCGTATGATTTGTAACAGAGCCCTGCCATGCATAATGTATTTAATGTACAAGCTAGGGAAATATTTATGATCTGCATATGAAACCTCTCTCTCCTCCCTCAGACTTCCAGTCTCTCTTGATATTCCTCACTCAAACACACACACACACACACACACTCACACTCACCACGACACATACTAATTTCCAGAAATGATTAACTCCCGAATGCAGCAGAAAGGAGCTGTCCGTTACACTGATGAAAGTGAGCGCTGAGTGTGCGTTGAGTGTGTATGTGTGCTCAAATAAGGACTCTATCAGCAGCCCTGCACCATAGAAATTACTTTTATATACAATTAATTTGCAATAGCAAATACATTTTGAGGGAAACGTAATGTCGACCAAATTACGTTTTCGATTAGACCTGACATAATGACGGACTAATGTACCTGGCACGTAACAAAAACGTTGATGCTGAAAGCATCACTAAAATGTTCACCAGCGTATTTGATTTGTTTTTCAACCAAAAAAGGTAAGTTTTTTTAATACACCCGCTCCACTTGTAGAGACTACAGCATTATTCAACTTTTTGTGCTTGTGCTCAGACACTGGCAGCACTAAGTCAAGGTTAGGGAAAGAACATAATCTGTTTTCATACAGAAAAAAATCGGCATGGCCTTGAGACACAGGATGTCTTATTACCATTTAAAGACTAAATGTTACTTTTCTGCATTCAAATGTCTTAACACGAGTAGGCCTGCGCTATATATTTTATATATTGCATCCTCCCAAGTATTTCTCAATAATCAGTTAGTTGTTTGGTCTATAAAATGTCATAAAATGTGAGAAATGTTGATCAAGGTGATGTCTTGTTCTTTGTCTACAAACCAAAGATTGTTTGTTTACTGTCATGGAGGAGTAAATAACCCAGAAAATATTCATATCTAAGGAGCTGGAATCAAAGATTCTTCTTAGATTTTTTTCCTTTAAAAAAAAAGTGATACCAATTATCATAATAGTTAATAATATTTATAATAGTTAACTAATTAACCAATCGACTAATGACTGCTACTCTGGAATCAACGTAACATGAATTAAACGTTAATACATGACTTCACCCGAGAGCAGTTCTGCCTGAGTCACGTCAACAAACTACACTTTTGTTTTGCTTGGGAGAAATTACATCTTCATTTAAGCAAAATCACAATCTTTTCTTAGCCTTAACAAAAGCGTTTCTGTTGCCTGGACCCAACCAAAGACGGGAGTCTGAATGTGAACCCAGGTTTCTGTAAAATAAATCAATATGGTGGTTTATTCACTCAAAGAAAAGTTGTCTCTGAACACATTAGAGGCTGGTAAACTCTGTAACAACAATGAGCTCTAATTAAAACAAAGTCGCGTCACTCATAATTAGAGTTCATCTCCCTTGTACAATAAAGAGGCTTCTCTGTGTTTCTGCCTGGCAACAGCGAGAGCAACGACGACAGCGCTGCCAGTAGAGGCATTTAAAATGATAGCAGGCATCATTACACAGTCTACCTGCAGTGAAGAAGAGTCTCTGAGGTATAGGTGTGTCATAAACAACAAACATTGCAAAGAGGACTGACAACACCATGAGATAATGGAGGTGTTTGGCCAAAAAAAAACATGGGCATTTAAAACATAGCACAGCATGCAATCATCCTCATTGATTATTTCATCAAGTCTCCACTGCAGTCTAATGTCAGAGTCCTCTCAGAGCTCTGCTTTGGATGTAGCTGTGTGGTATGTGACCATTTCTTTTTCTCTTTCCTCGTCAGTGTGAAAAGCTCCAGCAGTGCATAATCAGAGCGGCACAGAGAAGTACAGAGCCGAGTGCAGCCGAGCGGAGCGATGCAAAACGAGCCACTGGTGCTTTAATGCTGTGAACATGTGCAGGGATGATGCAGTGCCCCCCCCACCCCCCAAACCCAAGCCCAAGCCCCCAGCTGGGACCACATGCAGGATCTTTGGCCTTGGATCAATTCCAGCTAGATGTACTGTCACACCTCTGATCACCTGAGCTCTTCCGGCAAAAAGGGGAAAAGCGGAGCAGCAGTATGATGATGCAAAGAAGGACAGCTGAGGTCTGAGCTTGAGTAGCGGGCATAAATTAAAGCTGCAACATGAAACTTTTATCCTTGAGGCAGTAACGATATCGATCGTGCTGTTCCCCCCTCCCTCTCTACTCCAACTCTTGTCACTCATCCTGATGAAACGTCTGCCAACATCTGGCACGAGGCTGAGGTAACCAGCCACTGCAAAGCCTCCATAGGTGCCGCAGCCAAAAGCAATTCTGACACTCGGTGTTTAGAGACGTTTACCCCCCCCGTCCATCTTTTCCCTGTCGGCTTCCTCCGTGCACAGATGACTGTACAGCAAAATTATAGATGATTAACGTCAAATTCACTAAATGCTGAACTGAGGTTCAATGAGAATTGCTCCCTTTGTCATCCTGCGTTACAGGACAAGTCTGGCATTATTCTACGTTTTCTTCTTTGTCCACAAATCCCATGAAAAGGACCAAACCAGTGCATCTCACTACTGGCTTACTTTCCTACCCTGACTGTATCACAGAGCCACAAGCCCATTTGTTCTGTGAATCGTTAAAAACAGGTGACACACACACACACATATATACATATATATATATATACGTATATATATATATATATATATATATATATATACACATACATATTTATTTATTTCATTTTATTTATTTATTTATTTTAAATGTCACTCAAACAGGAGTAAACGGTAGTTTTGTATTACAGCAGTGTGTGTGTGTGTGTGTGTGTTGGATTGACATTGAAATAAACTATGGTGATGAAGGAACGTGTCACCCGGTGCGACAGTGTGGCTAACTGATGTGTTTTTAATAGTTTTTTGGACAACGACGCAGCTCACTGAGGAATACGATACATGAGACTTCCTCAATACACAGACAATACTGTACATATAAGATCAATTATAAGAAATTCTTACTTTTGGTCTTCTTACCAACTCTATTCCTTGAATCAAAGGCTGTTTTAAATTAACAAAGGATGAATTTGTTGTGTTTTCTTTAGTTGCGTGGCTGTGATAGTGGATGGATGACAATATTAAGACATCTTCTTGATGCAGCATTTATCTTGTGTAAAACTTTAAACCTTGGCCTTTTGATTGATGACACAATACACACTTCTACAAACATTTCTATAAAATAGTTATTTTCAAACATGGCCACAGAAAATACTTCTATAAAATACTTAATCTGGCTGGCTGAAAACTGTATATTGTGGCAGCTCCACTCCACTGACACAGCCTTCATTATGAGGCAGTTAATTACAGGTGAACTTCATCCAACTAGTCATTGTTTTGACAATTTCATTCTATGGATATACGCAGATCTTGAATGGATCTAAATAGCGTCCGAAGGACTCCAAGTTACACCAAACCATTATGGGTGAGTAAATGAACGTGTTTTATGCTAGAAATAAGGTACAGGTTGCAAAAAAACGATACTTCTCCTTTAAAGCTACACAGATCTATGGTGTATGTCCTGAATAGAAAACAATGAGTGAAGGAAGAGTCCATTATTACCTATGGATAAAAGGGGCTGAAAAAAGTAACTCAGCAGCTGTGTGCTTCATTTTCTAATGTTTGGTGACATACCTTTCTTAATAGATTTAAGAGACGTGTTTTGACACCAAATAAATTGAGCAGAAGTGGACTGTGGCCCTGGGAACCTCTTGGAATGAATCTCGGAAATGTTATTTACTTCAGCGCAGAGGAGGACACAGCCAAGTGTGTTGCCAGTCGTTCAATTTGTCAGGATTTCTGAACCGATGAACCGATGAGAATCTTTATGAAGCCAAGTAGCTGACATGAAATGAAGCAGGTTGGAGCACAGCAAACGTTCTCATCTGTCAACCATCATCAAAGTATCCGCGGGGTATCACATCTGACAGTCTCCATGCATTAAAGACGAGCTCGGTGCTTAAGTGCTCCATGAACCTTGTGGAATTCACCATGATTATGAGTGAAATCTACTCAACTCTAACTTATGCAGACGAAGACAGAGGAAAAGGCATTGTCCTTTCACATTTAATAAAGCTCTCCAAAAATGTAACCCCAGATGTGACAAAGTTTTGTTTCCAGATAAGCTGAAACTGCACTGACCCTGCAATCACATCGAAATTCAACCTCACCAAGTGTTTGAATCCGAGCGATCACCTGCTCCCTCTCTCAGCCTACATGCAGGGGAACAGATAACAGTCCCGATGCCAACACTGCTTTTCTTCTGACAAGATGCATCACAAGAAACTTTCTCTGAGCACGGACACTAAACTTTTAATCAGATTGTAAAGAGTGCAGACTCCAAGAGCTCTGATCCTCAGCCAACTCCCTCACTCCCACAAACCACAGGAGACAGACAGGAGCCAGGCCAATGCTGTACCTAATCAGTACTATCGATCACTATAATTGATGACAGCAGATAAATGATAATCAGCAGAAGATTTATCAGTGTGGCCAGCCCTTCAATTCCTCCCTGTCCCGCCCTGGTTATTTGACTCCAGGGGTTTGTCTGATTCCTCCGTTTGAGGCCAAGAAAATATGTTAACATATCGTCTTAAGCTCTGCCAAAAAAAAAGATGCAACGTCGTTCCAAATATCGTGAAAATCATTAAGTGGGGCATCATTTATGGGCTTTTGGTTTTAAAAATCCTAAACTGGCCTTTAATTACAGCACCTCCATCAGTGCAGTCAAGGCACTTTTTTTTCTTCACGCTGGAACATATTAAATGTGTCAACGCTTCAGGTTTCAGTCCGGTGCCCAGAGCTGGCTCGCCAACCAAAATACTTTAAGTAGGCACAGAAAATTGATGGTATAACTGTCAAGCACCAAAAGCTGGCATGCATAAGTTTGAAGGCTCATCAGGTGCCAAAACACTGCAGGTGGTGGTTTATAATACTGTACTCTGAGACAGGATCTCACACCTTTGAAAAAGTCATCACTTTGTCAATCATTTAGTCTTCCCTCTCGACAGTTGCGAGCAAGAACGTGCAGTTGGAGGATTCGCGTTAGAAAATGTTCTGACAGAGGATTGTGCACTTGCATGTATATGAATGGCCAACACGGTGCATTGATGGATGACATTGCACTGTGTTGTGGAGATTGTTGAGTCAGGTTAAACCTTTTGTGTTTCCAATACATCAGTCCCACCACGATGACTACATTTTTCTTTGATGAATCTGATCCTAATGTTTATCCTTATATGTGTATGTTGCTTCAGATCGAGTAATTAGACCATCAGACTATTTAGATATAAACACAGAAGAGGTTGGAGGCAGCTCTCTTGTTGTTCCCTTTTGTTCCAGATTTATGGGAGGAAGGATATGAAAAGAAAAGACAATCTACCATCTTGCCACATGCTCTTGTTAATTTTGAACAAATTAGTTCCTGGCTGCAGTCCAATCTTTTAGTCTTCCTTTACTCCAGAGCCCCGTGGACACTACTGGTACATCTGAACTGCGGCAAGAAACACTGTCACGCTCCTGCTTTAACTTGAACTGTTTGTAGAAGATGTCGAGCACAGAGAGACGTGAGAAAAGCATCATGTACACAAATGATGTTTAGTCCTAACAGAACACCAACACCGTGTGGTGGTGAGTGACTCAGAGATGAGCCGAGAATCAGATGTTTGGCAGCTGGGAGGGTTTGAGTTCAAACCCCCAAAAATCTCTCAGAGCTTCAGCGAGCATTTTCTCTCCACTGGTGTGTCACTGGACGGTGATTATTAGGCAACAGACCTGACACTTACTCAGATGTTATTTCAATCCCTGACTGACAAACACAGACACACAGTGAGAAAAGTACTGGCTGCTGATCTGTTCCCATGGTAACACGGACCAATAGATCTCAGCTATTGACTGAGGATGAAGATCTCTGTAGACCTATTAAAGAAAACACCTACACGCACACACACACTCACTCACATTCACATTCTGCATGTGCCCGCAGACACAAATGCTCTCACAAACATATTTAAATCACACACACACCAGCTAGGCGTCAGCCTCAAATGTTATAAATGGAGATGAAGAAAGCAAAAAATACAATGGGAAGGTTTTCTCTCTGGAAAGACCTGAAACAGCTGAATGCTTGAGTAACCAGGTACGAGAGAGAGTCAAATCTCCCCAAGCCATGCTGTGGAAAAGCTCGCTTTTAAGTGGCACAGCAGCATGATATAAAAGAGCGAGAGTGAGTGGGCGATTTGCTCTGATTTAACTGGGGAGGCTGGGCAGATAAACTGTCTTTTTCCAAATACTTTGGCAATCTTCTCCATATTCTGTATCTCCGCTTTCATTCTCAAATCTGAGCTTAGGATGGGAATGTGCATTTAATACATGTGTGCTAAGCACAGGGGCGCAGACAGTCGTGGTTACCCTCAAATAACACCCTGAGTAGTGGCGGCATGTGTTACTGAGAGGAGTCAGTATTTCATTATCTTCCAATTTGAGAGTTAATAAGAGAGATTGCTCCGGTGGTACTGAGAGAGTGTTCTTCTGACTTCCTGACTCTCGGTGTGCAAGTTAAGCCAGTCAATCACTTAAATACTTATCAAAATAAAAAACAGAGCAAGCCAACAGGGCTGCCAGCAAACCATTGAACAATTTAATCAGACCTGTGATGTCAATGTAAAACAGAAAACAGACATTTGTTCTGCTTTTGTTCTCAAATAATTGAATGTTAGGAAAATGAGGAGGAGGTTTTTTGGAACCCATGGGTGGTTGTGCGTGGTGCATTTTAGGATGGATACATTGTTGTGTGGAACCAAATAAAGTTTGCCAAAGAAGGTATTATTGAGAAGTCAATAAAAGCTCATTATTTCAAAATATAAAAGAACATTCTCCTTTGATTAATCAGTGCTACTGCAAAGCAGAGCTTGGGTGAGGGTTGACTTCGCTTCTTTGGGTTTGTGTGTAGTGTATAGTGACAACTAATGTACATACAGACTTGTATTCCTTTGTGATGTTTTGGTTTTACTGGACCATTATAACTGAGAAAAGCTAACTTCAGCAGCTGTGCGTCTCATGCTGAAAACCCTCCACAGACCTACACCTCCTGAGTAAAATGGACTCATTATTCCTGGCAAGAGACAAGACATTTGGCATTTGGGTTTTTCAAATGTCACTTTCAGTGACGCCAACACCAAAGTTGAAATTCAATTCACATCCAGAGTGAGTTCACATCATAAGTCGAGTGGCTCCAAACCTCTGCAAACAAAGCTCTAGAATATATAAATGACTATACCAACACGGTTGCATGGAAAGATATGTCTATTTGTAATGTGGCTGAACTGATCCTTTAATAGCCAGTCGCATCTTTGAGTAACTGTTGACCTGCGTAAGCAGTTAGACTTCTAAATCAATCTCAGATGCATTCAGATCTCAATTTTGTGGATTTCTGTTTTTTGTAAAGGATGTTTCATCAGTTTGGCTGTGTTATATTTTTCATTATTTTTCGAATCATTCATATTTCAACATTTTTCAACATGACTATGTCCAGTCAGGGCTTCCTAAATGTGGATGACAAACAGTGATGCCTGGAGGTTGGTTGGGGTTCAGGTTTATGCTGCCAGAGAGCTTAGTCAAGCACCTTCCATTCTGTAAAAATGATTAAATATATGTCTTGTATATTGTAACAAGTGAATAATAGCTGAATAATTTCCAAAGAGGGAAGAAAAATATAAATTCTGTTTTGTTGTGAAAATTATCACAAAACTTGTCACTGAAATATGAGACAGTCTTGACCTTTTTAAGAGCTGTAGTCAAAGCACTGTCTAAAATAGGCCCATGTAAACGTCTTTGCTGCTATTTCTGTGTTTTCCTCAGATGGCCGTGGAAACACGGAGACCATAAATTATTTATTTGTGCCGACTATGAAACAGCCCCTATGGATCTTGTTCGAGGCTGGCGACCTCGAGGCTCAATGCTCCATGAATGAATAAAAAGTTTCCTCCTTAATGCAAAGAAACCGGCCGCGGTGAGTGTGTTGTGGCGGCGCGG
>JBCAUF010000032.1:25222436-25233518 GCA_038406115.1 Haemulon aurolineatum
GGACACTGTGGACCATGAATCTGAAGTCGAGACTGGCAGCAGTCAGAAGCTCATGAAAAATAACAACGTTGAAAACCCGGGAGAGGCAAAGACGACTAAAACTGATGCCCATCCGAGCCATGAGAATGATGCACCACCAGAGACGAGCGGCACAAAATGTTATGAGCAGCCCCTAGCTAAAGAAATGCTGCTTGAAGACACTAACGAGTCGTCTCTGCCCAGCAATAAGACTTACAGGTCGTCACTCGGCTGGCACAGCACTCAGAGAAAAACAGTAAGATTAAGCAGATTAAGTCAGATATCTCCATCCTGTATCAGTTTGTTCGGGTATTACAATTCAAAAATGTAAGCACTATTATTTATTGTTATTGTAGGTCAAATGAACATTAATTGTATCAACCAAAATGCAAATATCCATTAGATTTTTCAGCACTTTCTCTCTTTATAAGTCACTGGTGTTTTTGCAGGGATCCTCTTTGTCGGAGCAAAATACAAGTGGCCCTGGTCGACTCTTTGGACCTCTGTCCAGCACAATACCCACGTTCCTCAAAAGCAAGCACAGCAAAGGTACATTCATATGATCCACTTCATGAGAAAAGCATTATGCCACTGTGGAGCAAAGTAATGCTGCACTGTTGCTCCACTGCTAACCTCTCACATAGTGAACTCCGTGTGCATCTGTGGTTCATACCATTACTAATAATCATTCATTCTTACCTTTGTGCTGCTCTTACCATCTCACCTCATTCCTCCTAGTCCCCTTGGTGATTACCAGGGCGTCGGATCTGCTGAATGCCTCCAGTGTCTCTGGGACTGCAGCTTCCGCGAGGAGACATCAGCAGGGAGAGTGGAAGGCCACGGGAGAGACGTGCAGAGAGACGGCAGCGGAAGACACGGTCGGTTACAGAAGTCCATAGACAAAAATGATACAAAGCTCCACACACTATAAACCACCAACCTGATCTCAGTGTTACCGGTAACAGCACTGATGATTTACATGCCCCTGTAGCTCATATGATGTATTAATGTCTCCTCGCTGCATGATCTCAACTTACAGCTATGTGGAAAATTTAATTTCAACCGTTAGAGCCCGTGTCCAAGTACGTTTCATCACGGCAAAGCCACAACATTGTTCAGCATTACAACTTGATGCTGAACAGCAGGAAATGACCACAGTGTGAAGTTAGAATGACCCTTATAAAATATTTTCTCTATCAAATAAATTGGTTTGAGGTCATTTATGTTCCACAGATTCCGTGCGTCGTCGTTTTATAAAACGTGTGTGAGTTGGACCCCGGGGGAAATCTGCACTGGGGCTTAATGAATACGTCTGTTACGTCGACCTGACATGTCCTCACAAGAACTAGACATTATGATGTTTTTTCAGCATTTCTGTGGTCCAAAAGGCACATATCATCTCAGGCCAACACATTTACCAGAATGTCCAGAATATCTGAGAAAGATTTAGGATGTATAAAACTTTGACGAATGTTAAGTCAGGTGCTGAGTGAAAGGACGTGGCCGATGTATGCTGAAGTCATAGGCGTCCCGTAGACAGCCAGACAGACAGAGAATGAACGACCTGTGGATGAAAATCTACCTAATGATGCCTGGGTACCTCTCCTCTCTCACTTACTCAGTCTTTATCCATCTTCTCACTCTCTCTCTTCCTCTCTCACTTCATCAAACGTCTCTCACTCACTCACTCGCTCCATCCTCTTGCTAGTTCTCTCTCTTTTTCATTCTCCGTTTCACTTTTTCACCCTCACACACTCTCATGCTCTCTTTTGTCACCATCACCACAAACCGTCACTGTGTGTTTTATAAGATCCAGGTGCTGGCAATTGAGGGAGATAGAGTGTAACATGGCTAGAGTATGAGACAAAAAAAACAAAAAAACTGCCCCGATAGTTAAACAAATTGTAGTGAGGGCCGAAGCCTCTGAACACTGGGAATGGCACACAGAGTTCAGTCCGGGCCTGGCTACTTTCTCTGGCCTGGATACTGTAACATATCAATTGCCACTGGTTATTGTCTGCCCTGCATATGTTTGTAGGTTAATGTCCCTTTAACTTGAAAGTTTCCTCAGTAGGCACTGAGGCTTGAGAAAGACTGAATCCTTTAACTGCTTTTTCATTACAGGCAAAATATAAGACAAACATCTACTATTTTACTGTAGATGTTTGAGTTCTACTATTTCCACTTTTGGTGTCCTTTTACATAGGAGAGCAGAGCTTCTCTGTCCATCAGCTCTCTTCCAGGCTCCACATCCTCCATCACAGTCAGCAAACTGTCATGGCAGACCGCCCCAGGGTAAGTCCATTTTCCCCACATGAAGTGTGGCCCTCTGAACCAGCATTAATGTTGCACTAATAGTTCAGACTACTTGTGTGTTTTTCTGGTCATGCAAACTTCACCCGAGTTTTGACTACTGTCACATTTCATGTCTAGCTAGCTGAATGAAAATGTCCTTTACGAGCAGAGTAACATCATTTACAATTTGTTTACTTAAACAATGGAATAAAACACTAAATTAACATAATATGATACCATTTTTGCAATATTTATGTATTTCACAAACCAAAACATTTATGTAGAGCAGCCTTTTTTTTATATATTGTTAGCCAAAAGTGCCCCTTGCCCCCTACCCAGAACAGTGAAAGTGAATAACTAGCAGTCACAGAGTCATTCTGGTGCCAAATACTGCAGCACCACTCAGGTTGGAGGAAATCGGATATTTCCACACAAATCCAGTCTAAACCCATTATTTTAACATAATATGAAATTGATTTGTCTGATGAGTGTGCATCTCCAAGAACTCTTTCAGTGGGAGTTGTATAACGGCTGACTAAAACTTGCTAATGTTTCTCCTTACACCAGGTGTAGCAGAGCTCCTGCCCCCAGCGGTTCACAGTCAGACTGGGAACTGTCCTTCTCTCAGGGGAAGGAAGACCATCAGTCATCGTTTAGAGCTCAGATCTCCAAAATCGAGCAGTTCCTCAATGCAGAGAGGCTCCGTCTGCCCAAAAGACGAAGAACTGACAACTAAACTACCAAAACTTGCTGTTCTGTTGAGGGAGGCTAAAACGTCCTCTTCTGTAGCACATATTTGGCAACTACTGATGGTGCAAGTTTTAATGTTCTGTCACATTTATTATTGCTGTGTTAATGATTCAGTTCAGTTATGTAGATTCCCTTCTAATTTCAGAAGGTTTTATTTGCAATGTTATAAGAGCCTAAGCTGTGAAAAAACTGTGCAATGGTGTCTATTTTTTTGGCTTAAATCATTGCCTGTTCGCATTACTGGAAAACTTTTGGGTTCATTTGCTGTTGTTGCACTGGCATTGTGATAGATAAGTAGCAGAGCATGAGATTGATTATTCAGCTGAAAGTTCATGCATTTATGTCACTATGGTGTATTGTAATAATTTTAATTCAACATACAGCTACAGTGAAATGTATGCATTATCATATCTGCAAAAAATAAAAAGTTTGCCTTAAATTTACTTGTCATTTGGTAGCTCTATGAAGTTGTTGGCTATAACAGTTGTTTTGCCAGTAATCTTCATTAACGGCTTGTTGTCACTTAGTGAATTGCATTCTAACCCTCAAATGTCCTACTCTTCACGAGTGAAATTTGATTGAGCAAGCCCTCGACTGCCTCCTGGGCCAGAGCAACAAAACTTGGCATAGCAAACCCTAGAAACAGCTGGCTTTTTATGGGCAAGGGCACGTTTATTGAAACAACAAAACAGTAAGTGTTGAATTTGGTTTACTGGATTCACAGTAAGTCATGCATGTCACAAACAGCCAGACAGATAAACAGCAAAGGCCAAGCACTGTTGCCAGTTAAAAAGGCCTGTTAACTGTTAACATGCTAATTACTGTCATGCACTAATTAGCGTCATGGCCAATCAGGGTTTGCATGTCTCAGCGGAGCTCTAATTATGGAGGCACCTTTGGTCGACACCGTGTTGTTGTTGTTGCTGCTGCTGCTGTTGTTTTTGTTGGGGCAATTATGAGTTGGGACACAACTGGTTAGAAACTGTTAACACGTATCAACATAAATTAAGAGATAACAATTAGCACACCCCCAACCTAATTAACAAAAATCAATTAGCACACTGTCTAATTAACACATGCTAACACAAGCCTCTCGTTAACTTTATGTTCCCTTTGAGGATGATGGAGGAAAGAACATATGTGAGCATAAAGCAGCTGACCACAGATAACCTGACTTCTCATTAGTTTGACTGTATAGACTGTAGTACTTGTCTGATGGACTTTAATAAGATGACTAAGCTTTTGGAAGTGGCCTGGAAGAACAACAACACAGTTTAATAGAGTTTTGGTTAAGTAAACATTTCTCTAAGATGTTCAGTAATTGTCTTGGATCAGTTTACAGGGTGGTGTAGCAGGTTGGATGGATACATAGAGACGGGAAAATTCATGGTGTCTCCTCGAGTCTTCCTTGTGAGTGAAAAAGTTATTTTGTAAAGAGATCTATTTTAAGGCCAAAATGATGCTGAAACCCCCAGTGGGTAGAGACAAAAGCTACAGCTGCAACATTTAGGCCGAGCTCTGGCTGATACAGTATGTAACAATAAATACCTACAGTATGCATTTTTATGTTATGGTCTTTTCTTAACCGATGGGATTGTAAAAGTTTTTTAAATAGATGTTTAAATGTTTTTGCAGAGCTTTGAATTAAAATACATTATCTTTTCAAATTGTATTTACATTTAGTATCTTGCTTTTACAGTAAAGATAATAAAGTTTAAAAAGATGTTTTTGAAATATAAATAAAGTTATTATTATTATTAGCCAGTTATATAGCTGTATGGACTTGGCTGCACTCAGTCAACAAAAGCAGTAAAAAGCGCTTTACAGCTTCACAGCCTCTCGGTCACTCTGATCATGCATACTGTATTTCACAATTTCATCGATTTTTCAACATGCAGACTTACTTAAATTGCAGTAAAGCAAACAGTTGATCTATTTTGAATTTGTAAGTGATCTCTGTGAAAATATAGCTGAGGGCATTGGTCATAGTATTGAGTGCTCATGCGGCTAGTTTGATGTATGATAGCAAGAGTGCTAGGCTTCAGCTTCAGTCCAGGCCTCTGGAACCTGCAGGTTTAATTTGCATTCAGTAGATCAACTAAATCCTCATTACCATGGGTCACCTTGATCACTGATATACAAAAACATTTCCCCCGTTTTGTGTGCTCAGGTTCACCACCATGCTGTGGTGTTAGTCAGTTGTTTTGTTTCCTCTAGATTTGTGGCAGATTTATGGAAATGTGGCTTTTCTTTCTTATATAAGGGTTCAGGTGCATATAGGAAAGGGGCATACTGTATTTCTGGTGATCTTTGGCTGTGCCCATTGGAGTTTCAGTCAGTTTAAAATGAGTACGGCAATAAAGGGGAATGATTAAAAGTATGGAAGTCAATTGAAGTGCTTTTGTATAAGAAAGGTCAAACTGCTTCTATGATTTTCTCACACAGAAACACTGGATTTCTTTGCACAATTTCAAAATCTTGACTCAGGACACAGGGCTTAAAGTTCTGAGGCACGGTGCCCAATTGCAGGCATAGCGTAGTCTTAAATCCATATAATACACATTGTATACATTTCCCCCAGGCTCAAAAATCTTTGCCTGCTTAACCTCTGAGGACAGGTACATGGATAGACAAGTTTCTGTCACTGGGTAAAGATCCAAAGCTCTTGACTTGATAAAGAAAAGAGACCTCTGCTCTCGCAAACATTCTGGTCACGTACGAAAATTAACAGCGCACAATTTGATGGTGGCACAAGGTCTCCGCTTGGTCCATCTTACTACACTTACTGATAATGAATACGCCTGAATGTTAATGTGCTCATAAAGAAATCTGGAGCGTTTGAGTGGCTCTGCCCACCGCCGCTGACCCTTATCCTTATTGGGAGGAAGGGAGGGGAGGGGAGGAGAGGTGGGGGAGGTGCGGAATATAAAGGAGTTAATTTTAATACACTCGCGCACGCAAACACATACACGTTCGGTTTCTCTCTCACATACAGTTTCTGTCTCCTCTCTCTCTTACACACACACACACACAGGCTGGGTTATGAAGTGTTGGCGCTTTGAAACAGTCAATTACCCTCTGGCTAGGGAGGATACCTGCTGTTAATTACTGCTCAGTGTTTTATATGGAGAGTAAATAAAGAGACCGCTGACATTCACATTCCATCAATGTGTCCCCAGCACACACTGTATAGTGTGTGTGTGTGTGTGTGTGTGTGTGTGTGTGTGTGTTATTTAACGTTAAAATAACACCTCAGACTTGAGAAAAACACTCTAGACAGGACTCGTATCACAGACATTAAGATTCTGTATAACTTTCTGCAAAACAAGTGGTTAAGTGTAAATGTATCTTTTACTTGTGCCTAATGATATGTATGCAATTTCAATTTTTGTCTCACTTTATTCCATGTTAGCTTCAACAGAGGTGGAACCCTTAACACTGATAAGATGTAAATGAGGACACAGTGCAATGCAGTAACGGACAGTACACAGGCACTCACACAACCACCCCCCCTCGCCCGGCTCAAGTACAGAGGCCTTTAGAGTAAAAGAGCAGTCAGAAGTTTGAATTCAAGCCTGATTTACTGCCCCATTTTATTGAAATTCTGTACATGAGAAGGGAGGAAAGCAATATATTTGCCAATCCTCCAGCTAAATGGGTCTCACCACTAAACATTGTTGAATATCCCGGGGTTATGGGGCCATGTTTTGTCATATTATACCTCTTTGCCTCAAAAGCCATCACAGTAAATCTGGTCGGGAAGTCGTATTAAATGGTGCAGTAGATGTCTGCTGAGACGGAGGCTGAGTGCAATCCTGGCACTCTGCGTGTACTCTGCAGTCTTAAAGTGAAGAAGTGCAGCTGCTCCTCTGGCCCCGTAAAAATACTTAAATGAGCAGATTATTATGGAGAGAGCAAATACTGCTCCTCTTAACTCACCTTACACTGCAGAGCAGAGCTTCCTTTTTAGTGATTTTCTCCACAGGACAACTCTTCTCTTTAACATTCATAATCATTCACATTTAAAAGAGTTATATCTTCCTGTTTTGATTCAGACAATTAGCATGAGTGCTGTGCGGATGTCTTTCTAGCAGTGAAAACATGTCTACTCATTTTAATCTTCACATATTGGTCTAAATGCAGTCTTAAAGGACAACAACACTGTTTTTGACAAGTGTTATCTCACTCACATATTATGTATACTTGACATTTTTTCTATAGTTTGAGGCATTTATTTATTGCTGATTTGAAAATCAAAGGAGACACTTTTTTTTTTTTACAAAATTAATGCAGACTGACTCACTGTTCACTGTGGTGGTTGCACATGCAAAACCATGGGAATGACCCTTTAAGGGTGCCCTTCTTGTAAACAAACAAACAAAACATGGTCCCAATCCTGAAAACAGTATTCTGTTGTGTTACTACTGTCGTCATCAAAAACTCCACATGGTACCTTTACGGTGAGAACAGGCAGATGTTGTTCAAGCTGTTCAAGACAGAGACACTAAGTTCAGTCATAAAAAACATAAAGCAAGGTGGCTCTGTTGTTCAGCCTACCTTCAACTGTCGTATAAGGCGGTTGTTGCATTAATATCTTATGTTTCTGAACCAGTTTGTCAAAGACTTGGTTTTAATTGAGTTTCTCAGACTAAATGATGGATGTGGTGACCA
This sequence comes from Haemulon aurolineatum, assembly GCA_038406115.1. Lineage (NCBI taxonomy): Eukaryota > Metazoa > Chordata > Actinopteri > Lutjaniformes > Haemulidae > Haemulon > Haemulon aurolineatum. Next base: position 25,230,171 of record JBCAUF010000032.1, read on the forward strand.
GTGCTAGGAGGTAGACCCTTTTAAATTTAGAGATAACAACAGGACCACCACCTGTTCTTTTCATCTACCACTACAAAGTCCTGTAGCCACATTCATTGTGCAGTGTGCAGTGAAACAACCTCATGGTGTAACTGTATAATAACAATGCTGTCATCCCGTGGGACTATTCTTGTTTTTTCCCTCCTCATCATTTTACTGAGCTGCGTTTAAGCTACATAGAATATATGTCTAAATCCATCCCTCCCAAACCAAATCTGTCAGCTATAAGATATGTGTGAGTTTATACACACAGTAAATCAGTTAACTATCCCTTTAACAGTTGAACACATAAGCAGAATTAAAAGAAAAGAAAACAATAGACACCTAAACTAAAACCTCTCAGTGTTTTAGTGTTTTCTTCACGTAGCATTTCTTACTCTCAGCTTTGAAATATCGCTGTGCCGTTTGTCTTCTGTGGTTTCTATCTCTGCACATTTTTACTGCGGTGAAACCTCACGACGCTGATAAATAACAGGCTTCACCTTTCCTTAGCGGGGCTCAGCATGACTGACTGCACTCCAAGTCTCTCTGAGAGTGTGTCCTCAGCTGTGAATCACTCGTGTACAACACACACCTACGCTCACGAGCGCACACACCGCCCTTGTTCGTCTTTCACCCGCGAGGAGAGAGCCGAGCGGAGAGGATCATCTCTGAGACGTCGCCCCGCTGTCAAAGGTCAACAGAGTCGAAAGGTCGCCCTCCGCATCATTTATAGGCTCTTAAATAAGCCCAGGCCGCATGCTCCAGCCAGCTCTCCCTTTTCATGCAGTTATCAGACTCCGCAAGTTATGAATTATCCTCTTGATCTGTCCTGATACGCGTCTGCGTGTTGAGAGATCAGAGAAACCGTGAGAGAGAGGGAGAGCATTGTGGAAAGAAGAAGAAGAAGAGAGAAAGAGAAAATAAACACAGCAAAGACACAGACAGGGAGATACAGGGCAGCGGTTCAAAAGCGGGGTCAGGGGACATCTAAGACTCTTGTCTATCAGCTGCTCCACAGGATGTTACAGTAACTAAAATCATTACCACTTTAAGGCAGCCATGAAAACAAATCCTTGTTAAACTAATACTGTAACTCTAGGGCAGTAAATGGATGATGGACACTCTGTTGCATGCTTCCTGTTCATTTGTACTTACCTCCAGCACACTGTTGATCATCACCAGCTGTAACTATGGTAACAACCGGGGAGAAACATGTTGATGAAGTTGACTGATAAGGGCATTCATCTTGTTGTTCTTAGCACTGATCCACTAACCCTTTCAGTATTATTTACTTGTCAAATGTCTGGATGAGAAACTTTGTGTGCTGGACTGATGTTCTAGACTCTTATAAGCTTTAAAAATCGTTAAAATGGAAATCAAACTGTAATACCTGCTGCAATGTTAGGCCACAAAAAACCTTCACCTCAATTTGCACTGCCTTTGTAATTCCTTATGGCACCTGCGCACTGTCCATCACTTCTACTCACTTTATTAAGGGTGTTAGGCCTTATTGGGTAAAATCCAATAAATTGATGACTTCAATATTATTAAGTGAGTAAATGTGATGCAGAATTTCAGCCAAGTCTTTTTTTATCCTCTACACCTGTCTTGACCTGAAAACTTCACAGAGCAAAACCAGAGAAGGGTTCTGATCTGTTACCATAAAAGACCTGCGCGTGTCGAGAGGTCCCCATAGTTTGCTGATTGATTTCGCTGCAGCAGCCGTGGGTCAGTCAATTTTCAGTGGGTGTTTTCCAGACTAAAATGGAAAATGGAGTAAAAAAAGATGTTGTCTGGCTTTGCGAGGATACATGTAGTCCCTGGAAGAATCTTACCTAAAAGTGCTCAGTGACCTAATGTTGAGCACAGCAGGGGTCTGTGCCATAAAAAAATCTTTGTGAACTCTTAAGAATGTGTCAGAGACACAGGCGGGGAATGGATAAGAGAGGTAAAGATAGGATGAAGTGAGAGATAGAGGAGCCGGTCAGCTCTGTGATACTCTGTGGACTGTGGTTGTGACAGAATTATCCTCCACGGAGGACCACCGTGGCGGCAGACATACGTTTCTGATTTCCTGGGAAGGCTTTAACTTCTTATGGGTACATGGTCCTCCCACAGACCAACACTGTCACTGATGCCTATATATCTGCAGGAATGTGTGTGTGTGCATGTGTGTGTGTGTGTGTGTGTGGGGTTGCCTCTGCACATGCACTCCAGAAGATGAAGCCGTTTTGTTATTGATGGAGCGGGGGCCTAAAGCTCGGGTCTGGGTCACACGGACACAGACACACACATGCGCACACACACACACACACACTCACACACACAGCCTACAGGAGGTGTCGGTCTGTGAGTCCCTCCCTCAGTGGGTTGCTTGCGGTCGGTATGATGGAGAACTCTTTCTCACTCCAGGGGATCCTATAAACCTGTCACAGCCATGATCTCTCTCTCTCTCTCTCTCTCTCTCTCCCTCTCTGTCTGTGTGTGTGTCTCTCTGCTTTTCTTTATCTTGTCTCAAGATACCAGTTCTAAGTTTGTTAGTGAATGAACATTTCAGATCTTTTAACACCAAGAAGCCTCAGAAGTCGGCCTCTCGCTCTCTCTCAGTCTCACACACACGTGCACACGTGCATCGCCCTCTAAATCACAGGCCCCGAACGACCTGCCAAGCTCCATTATGCTACAAATGTATTTAGTTACCAGTTTTGAAATGTCAGAGATTGGAGGCCCGTCGGTCCGTAACAACACTGTTGTGTTCTTCGTGTTTTGACACTGAACCACGGCTTGAACTCGCAGATAACGGCTGCTACGCTTGACCTTGTTTTCTTAGATTTTGTTTCAAATAGATGGGACCTGTGAGGCTGAAACAATAAACCAAGGGTCTTGTGTAACGTGTGATTTGTGTATACTCCTGACTCTGAAAAATGTTTATGAATTTTAACAGCGCACATTGAGCGCAGCAGCAATAACCATTAATAACTTTAGGGCATTAAGAGGAGAATGTGAAGGCAAAAGGTGAACCTATTCAAAGGTCCTGAGTACGGGTTACAGGGCTCACATAGATCTAATGTGGCTGGATTCTGTTTAAACATACCATCAGGTCTGTCTATCTGTATATAACATCAACTCAGTCAAATTAACTATATTCTGTGCATAGGGACAGACCTACAGGAACAAGTGAATTATTAGTCAATGAAAAACCACCTGAGGCTGCACCAAGATTAAAGTACCTGTGCATCAAATTCACAGATTTACTCCCTGAAAGCAGGTGGCTATGTGTGTTTGTCACTTCCCAACAAGAAGAGAGTGCCAGATTTGCCTCTCCTG
>JBCAUF010000032.1:25233618-25244296 GCA_038406115.1 Haemulon aurolineatum
TTTACTCCCTGAAAGCAGGTGGCTATGTGTGTTTGTCACTTCCCAACAAGAAGAGAGTGCCAGATTTGCCTCTCCTGTCTTAGGCAGTCTTGGTCTTGGTCTACTTGAAGGGACTAGAAAAGGTGTCCCTGGTGTTTGATGCTGTAGCTCTCATGCCACAGGTAGGGAGAGTACTTGTAGGCCCTTTAAACCAGTTCCCAAACCTTTTTGCTTTGCATTGTCCTCACACAGATTTTATGCACTGCTGAATTCTAAAAGATCGTGATTACAGATCCACGATCCTCGGTCATTAGACCTTGGGTACTGATGATCCAGTCAGTTAAAAGCACATTGCTGGAGCATGGATCATGAAATAACAAGGAATGCCTTTCATTGCCTAATAGTTACATAGTTTTTATTCTGCTATTCCAGGGAGGGGAGGGCAGAAAGTGATGCCAGTCATGATTAAAAATGGACCAGCAATCCCAGTGACTGGCCCATTAACCACTCCGATGCGTCTCAGGTCTGTTTGTTTTGACAGTTAGGCAGCGGGGGACACAGATGGATGTCTTTCTCTGTTGTGATTCCATTAAACAGAGCAAGTGTCATTTTCCCACTCTCTGCAGCCCATGGCCTCTCTGTGGTCTTCCGCGGTCAGCCCAGAGACCCACTGCCCTCTGCCCAGAGTGGGTCTTTCCAACTGAGCGACACATCTGATTGCCCCCCCTGGTATATGTTGGAGGGGCAGATCCCAAGAGTGAATAAGATCACAAAACAAATACAACTAAAATGGAAATTTTATGATCTCACTAGAGGGTAGTAATTTTTTTTGTTGTTTTTCTCAGTTGCCACAGTTTCAGTTGGAAAAAGGTCAAAGATCTAAATATAAAGATGACAGGGAAGCAGTCCCTATGAGACAATGTTTAAGTTTCCTCTGTGTATGTGACAATCTAATAGTAACCAAGTGCTGGTCTGGTGATTGTCTCCTCTCTCTCCTCCCCTCTCACATTGGCATTGAAAGTTGGTGAAGTCATACTTAGCCAGTCATGCAAGTGGAATCCAAATTATCATTCAAAAATTAACATTATTGTGAAGACGTGTGTGACCGTTGAGAGGCCATTTACACCTCTAAGCAGTGTACTTTCTTGAGCTTTGAAAACAAATTCAAGACTGACAAGTCCCAAGTCCAGCCCCAGGTCAGGACCATCAAATTCCAAGTCATGCCCCAAGTCAAGACCAGTCTCAGTTCACATCTTATGGGAAGAAAAAAGTCGAGATGAAACAATTCCAACCCCATTACAAAACCTTTTCATACGGTTATTTTTCATCTTTGCGATTGCAGAGGATATCAAGTCATTCCAAATCAAAATGCAAAAGTCAACATAAGAGAGATGTTCAAAACTTTTGATAGAGTACAAAAACAGAAATGAGTCGTTTTTCATATATTTTACATGAGTTTTGATGTGGGGGATTACTGAGGGTGCAAAAGTCATTTTTCATTTTATTGTTATATGGAAATAGTTTGACCTCAGACTCATACTGTGGGTTGTTATGGTTGCATACTGCCCATCACAACACTGCATATTTAGCAAAGGGGAGCCAAGACGAATCAAATAGTGCAAACTTGCTCATCTTCCTGAACCTCCACGATTCCAACAACATACTACATTGGTCCCACTTCTCAGTGTCCTGCTGTATTTAGATTAACATCTCCTCCTCTAGCCTACAGACTACGGATGTATACATTTAATCCTACCCGGTCATTGTGTACAAAACAGTGCTTTTGCTGTAAAAAAGTTGAAAATACATATTCGAGCCATGGTGCATTTTTCTATTTTGAGGCTTCACGTTCACATTCTGTTGACCAGTAATTTTAGAAACGGCTCCAATGGCTGATTTACTGATACACAAAGGTCAGCACTTTGATTTACTCACTTCCTGTAGTGCCTGTCTGTATTATTTTCTCATGTTTTTTCCTCTTCTCTAATGGTTTTTCATAACTGGCAAACATTTTCCATTGCAGATAACTCCTTTTCTTCTTTTAGTTCATAACCGTACACTTATAACTAGCTCTTTTTTGATAATTGCTGAATTATTTGCAGGCTGAGATTCTGAAGAACAAACATTGTAGAGGGGTAGATATAGGGATAGATAAAGGTCACATGGTTGATTGGTCATTTGCAGGTCAATTTTTTTTCTGAAAATAGCCTTTTGATAACTAATTGATAAAATGATGGATAAAGTGTTTTTGCTTTCAAATAACTATTTGGAGGGAGGCAATAATGCGAGTCGATGGTAATCTGATTGATGGCGTTCAGTCCGGCCCTTAATGACCTGTCAGATGGCGGGAAAAAAATGAGGTCAAAGGTCATTGGATTCAGATCAGCGGTGCTCCTGCCCACTGCCACTGTGGTCATCTCTCTGTGTGTGTCTCTGATAAAGACCAACCAGTGTGTGTTTGTTTGTGCGTTTGTTTTCATGTCGGAAGTAAAGTCGGGCCGCGCTCCAAGAGCAACATTTGGAACTAGAAATAGAAGGTTGAGATTTGCAGGGGAGTCTTGATGGAAAGAAAACAGATAGAATTCAGAGATGTTGAGACAACTGCAAGAAAAGTTGAACAATCTCCTATTTGGCTGCACAGGCCCTTGTTACATTCCCTGAGCTCAGTTAAAATCCCCCAGGAACTGTTCAGCCCACGGTGATTGTGCTGTGCTCACTGAACGTTTCAAATCTTCAAGCAGAATTCTGTTGCAATTTCCCATCATCAAAGCTTCAGCTCAGCAGGAGCTATTTTCAGGACTACAGCACCAAACCACAATGTTAAAATAATTATTACACTTGATGACTGAGCTCATACCCCGCCATCATCATTCCCTGTCAGCCCATTTGTTATTAAAGTGCTGGAATGTGTCTGGTACTTCATCATGGTGAGCAGTGCTGAGCGGTCACTCTGCAGCAGGAGGCCACATGACTGGGCTACATCCTCAGCTCCCCTTTAACACACACACACATGCTGTAACAAAAACGCAGGTACACTCATGCCTCCATCCAGTGACCACAAGACGCAGTAAATGAAATGAGTCCATGCAAACGTACTGCACTGATCTGAGAGCTGATGACGGCAGAGCGGCAAAGCTGATGGATGGTCGGAGTGCAGGGAGGTGTTTGTCTGGCACGGCACCATGGGTGTCAGAGCCAGTACCTCTTTGTTTTTATACTCGCTGCTCAGCGGCTTATCTTGCACCTTCTTTAGGCGAAGTGTAAAGAAACAAGACTAAGGGCGCTATTTTCGTGCGAACGCGGTCGTCGCACCGCCGCATGAATGAATGGACAGAACTGAGCCGACCCACCGACATTGCCATCCCTCACAGCTATCACAGCCACACACACACACACACACACACACAAAAGGATGTGGGCCAAAATAGCTGGTTCCTGAGGGAAAAGTCTCGTTATGTGACTCACAGTTGGAGCACCTCTACAGCTTTGATGGACATGAAACTCAGAAAAGACATAATTAAAACCTGGCCACAAGGTAAACCAATGAGATCGTTACGTCTCCTGAGGGATAATCTTTTATGTGAAAAATCTTAAAATGGGACTTGACAGTGAGGAAAAACACTTTTTGCATTCTCTGTGTAGAGACAAAAATAAATGACCTCAAAAACATGTCATTCAAAGAGTTTTATGTTTCCTAAAATATATTCTGAAGACAACAGAGCCAGTAATAACTAGTAACCAGGACAGAGCTGGCTGCAAGTGGAAATAAACCTGCTGGCTAAAGCTAGAAGGTGATGATGGGAGTGTGTGTAACGTAGGATGAAAACTACATCAGATGATAATCGGTTATAGGCTTAAAACACGTCAGTTGTTTAAATTAATCAGGATAACCGAAAAAGTATGCATTTTAAAGAGACGGAGCAAAAGGAAAAGACAAAGTTTCATTGGTTTACGAGCAGAAACCTTTTCTTGTAGTGTAACTCCTCTTTTATGTGGGGACAAGCCAAGAATGTTGCTTTTTTTGTCCTTTTTGTGAAACACTTTCAATTGACCAGCCAGTGAACCCAACACACACATGCGCAGACACACACACACACACACTCGCAGTCCTTCCACCGGCTGATATCAGTTTCAGTGCTTTTCTCAGTTTTCTTGCCAGCAGGGTCATCTGCCCCGCTCTGACTCCCTGTTAGCTACTTTATTGTGCTGGTTGGCTGACTGACTCTGGCTCATTATGAGCAGGTGACAAGGACAAGATGAAGATGGAGGGCAATGTTGGATCACTGGAGCCTGAGAGTCAAGTAGTTAGTTCCCTGTGGAGGGATGGGCGGAAACAGTGTTTTCTGCTTTCTACATGTATGTTCTGGCTGTAATGAGTCTCATTTATATTGCATGTGAGAGTTTCTGTTTCTGAGACTTTCTGTTTACAGGCGACGGTTTTGTGCATTTGTATTGCATATGTATTTTGCTCTTTATTCTATTATTGTGGCTCAAAATCTGAAATGAGAAACGTCTTTCTTGTGGCGTCATTTGTCAATGGAGCCCCAGCACTATTGAAAGAATATTTTCACTTTTTGGGAAATGTGCAAAAGCATTTTTTTGTTTAGTTAAATCCACCTAATAGCTTCTCTAAATTACAGATTATATGTTTGATTGTAATCCTAATCATAATGGTGTACATACTGGTACTATTTCCTGGCATGAAGTGGAAGGGTGCGGTGACTTCAGAGAATCTCTTCTGATTGTCCAAACACTTCACCTCACAGTCATGAGAATGGAATCAATCCTCTCATTTGATTCTTGCCAAGAAAGTAAATGAGTGTTTACACCCAAGATGTCAAGCCATCACTATATTAACATTATTCAATTCATATTATAATAATAGATTGTCTTACGTTTTTGTTTTCGCTCGTTATATATATATATTTGGTAGTTGGTGGCTGACTGTTAATTGAAACATTTGGCTCACTATATCATCATTCCTACTGAAAGCATCTTATCCCCACTGTGTGTGTATGTGAATCAGCGGTTACCATGACAGCAACTGTGGCACAACATCAGAACAGCCTTTGCAGCACCCACCATGGGCCTGGGTTTCTTTCACTGTTCACACTTTTTATCGTTGATATTTCTGATCCTTTGTGTTTACAAAAGCCTAGGCTGGCTTAGATTTATGTTTTTTATATTTCTTTCTTTTTGTTGCTCTGTTATATTTTAGGTGTTTAGGGAACAGACAAATGTTTTCAAATGTTCCCTGAAGGCAGAGAGAGGCCGATCTTTGTCTGTTCATTCCTCCTATTTATAACCTTCGTTTCAGCAGAAGACAGTCCTTATCGGACAGGAGTCAATTCTGGTTTTGTGTGTTTATATGAAGTCTGCTCTGTATTTTTTTTCCCCATCACCCCGATATCTGCACTTCCTCTGAACATGACCTGTGCAGAGGCCAAACGCCACCTACACACGTCTCCCCACAACGTTATCATGTAGATTCACCCGTGGTTCAGCAATGAATGTAAGTTACATGAGGATAAGGTCTCCGCAGGCTACATTCTTGCTTTAATTGATGGATGGTCGGAAGATGACCAACACGAGGCCGTAGCTAACAAAATATTTTACAAGAGACTGATGAATCACCGGTTCTTTTCAGGCTGTTTTAGCGTCAGACAATTTCAAGTGTCTGTTGAGTTAAATCAAAGGATCTCAAGTGGGTCAGATGTTTGGATCTATTTTCAGATGTATATTAACTCATGTCTGCAGCTTCAGATTGTGTCTGTGGATTTGGCTGGATATTAAGGAGAGAGCTGTGATTTGTTGCTGCAGTATTCAACTTAGAAAATATATATACATTCTGATTTAGAGGTTCTCTCTCCAGCCATCCACTCGGAGACAGAGATAGTATCTTTGAAGAATCGTCTCCAACAACCGGTGCATAACTTACTTCACGCAGCACCACTGAAGCCCATAGCAAGTCCAAATCTGTGTGTGTTTGTGTCTGTGCGCATGTGTGTGTGTGCATGTGCATGCTGGGCTGCCTCCGTGTATTCCCGCCTCTCCCTCTGTCCTCTTCTTCACATCTGCCTTGACAAAAAAACATCTGTAAAGCCTGCTCATTTGTTCTTGGAAATCAACACTTCCACGAGAACACAGGAAGTTTCTCTCATGTGAATTAATGCTGAATTATTGCTGTCTTTTGTGGGAGGACGTTAATTATTCCATTACACTGGCTAAGATCATGTTCATAAGAAACAAGAGGTTAAAGCGCAATTTACAAATGAATAATAACACAACAAATGATTAGCTGCACTAGGAGTGATAGTTTTGGAATATGCTTATTTGCTTTTGCTGTGAACGTGACACGACAAGATTGATTATTCTCATGCCTGTGCTTTAAAGCTGCAATAATCAATATATTTATATTGTTTTTGGATCATTTGACGACATGCAATGTGAAAAGATTTTCTCTTTGTGATGAACCCGCAGAGATTACAGTTTCTCTCAGATGTGCAAAGAGTTATAACATCTTTCATTGTTTTGGGTTTATGACCTGCATATTTACTGGTTTGTGTGTCTTACTGCTCATCAGCCTTGTTTGCAGCAGCAGAAGACAGCTGTTGTAAGCAAAAAAGAATTTAAAAAAAATTCTGACAAACTAAACTGTATATTAGCCACCCAACAGCAAACTACAGACAAATAGTGAGTGCATATTAGACTTGCTTTCATCAGGTTGCCCCAAATATGACCAATGCATGAATATGTTCACAAACAATGCAGGACAGTAATATGTCAGTGTTGTGTTTCTAGTTCCTTCCACTGCCCCCTGAGTTGAGGGAAAGGGCATGGTTAGCCTAGCTTAGCATAAAGATTGCAAACAGAGGAAACAGCTGGCCTAAATCTGTCAAAAGTAAAAAAGATATTACAACAATATTCTATACAATAATATTATAACAGTGACTGTGCTCAGGCCAGGTTTGTTCTGCACATACAGACACTTAAACCAGAGTCTGTAGTCACTGATGGTGCTATAATCAGTATTTGTAGAATGACAATTACTGTCCCCTTTCTGCAGCTCCAGTCAGATTACGTCGCTCATTGGTGAGCTGTCCAGTCCACCAATTGACTGTTTTGATTCACTCTCACTGCTCTCATAACACTGTTTTCCACATGCAGCAGCCAGCAGGTTTCTGCAAAGAACCACCAAAAACCCACTGTACACTACAGTACCTACTCAGCATCAAATGGCCGAGAGACAAAGTTAGAGACTTGCTCTTTAGCATTGAGCAGCTAAAATATTCTGTAGTTAGAATAGACCAAAAACAGCGAAACAAAGAGTGACTATTGGGCTCAGATTCATCAGGTGGACAGAAACATCACACTGAATGTGTGACAATGTTGCTCTGTAACTGTTGGAAGTTTAAGTAGCAACTGTTTGCAAACACGTTTTCCCTATTTACATGTGTTGATATGGCAATTGTGTTGCCCCCATTTGGTAAAAAAAAAAAAAGAAAAGAAAAACCATGGAGGTTGAGTCCACAGCAGCAGCCTGGAATGGGCTGCCTCCTCTCACTCCCCCATTTCCTGTCCATCTCAGACTTGTTGTATCAACTAAAGGCAAATCTCCAAAAATATAATCTAAATATACAAATTAAAAAACCCTTTAACATGGTGGATAAATTAGAACAATAAAAGTTTATGGAAGCAGCTGTGAGCTGTACTTTATCTGAGGTACAGCAGCACAGAGCTGTAATATAATGCACAGCAAACTAAAATGACAGCTTCTTTGATTCTGGCTGCCTTTCACTCATTTACACGAGGCCCACTGAGCTTCAGTCGCTTATTGATGCCATGACTGAAGTTTGGTCTCAGCTGTCTGGAGCAAACATGTCTCCACTGTACTCCAGCTGCTGCTTCAAAACACATCTGGTTATTGACTTATGTGTCATGTAACTGGTTTCGTTTTCTCTCATAAAGATTACATCCATATTAGACTTTTGCTGCGTGAAGACAGACTGCTTATTGACATTAAATTCCAATTATATTCTTGTGATATTACAACTATTTTCAAAAACTTTATTTCTCAAAAAAATTACAACCATCTTTTTGAAATAATATGACTTTGTTCCTTGTAATGTAAAAGATTTCATTCTTGAAATCTGTTTTTATTGTAGCCTCTGGTGCAATACAGTGCAATGAATTCATGGACGTCCACAAGCAACAAGACGCTAAATGGCGATTGGACCCATCAATGGTTCATCCCACTCGTGTGTGTGTGTGTTTGCCGTTGATTCAGTGTTGCCAGCTCGTTTTAATAACTGAAACTGCAGCTGGTAGTACCACTCTCTCAATATCTCTCTCTCTCTCTTGGATGCAGTCCCATATCTGCTGACTAAGACCAAGGCCTAGGTGCGCCCTTTTATACAATTTGCAAGGTGTCTGCTGTTTACTCAGACATCTTCAGATAGAGTCTGGTGGAATCCAGCTCACCACCTGCGTTTGCAGGGAGCGTCTCTATCCTCCGTGGGTTGTAAATTTGAGACCGGCATTGACCAAAGCAAACATTATTCAGAGGTTGAAGGTCACGACAGCTGCACTTAGTCCACTCGCAGCCATCAATTATCGTTGTCTGTGAGAAAAATGGATTTGGATCCGGAGTCGGCGTGTTTGTGGAGAGCTGCTTTTTCTCCTCATTAAATTCCAGCCTTGTGCGTGTGTCACTTCAGATGTCCATCCGTTGTTAACTCGTGTTTTCCGTGTGTGACCAGTGCATAACCTCTCCTCATCCTCGCTCTAATCTGTGAGTCATCAAACCGAGGGAGTGTTTCAGTGGAAATGTGCACACTTTGAGCCAACTTTAATATGCAAAGTTGTCCAACCGTCTCAAAAGAAAAAAAAATGTTGCAGATTCAGTTTCGTAACACCAGTAGCTCATCTTTCTTCATAATCCTGTCTCCCCGCTGACGCCCCTCCTCTTGACAGTTTATAGAATTTTCCTCTCTTTCCTCCGAGATTTAAAAACATAAAACAAGATGAGTGTTTTCTCATCTGTTGGACTTTCTTCGGTGTTATAACCGGCTGTGTTCCTCTCCTGTGATATCTCCTCGTATCCAAACGCTCACTTTGTAATGGCACACGGGGGGGTTTGTGGAAGTTACTGTGGGTGTGTCCCTCAGAGACCTGCGGTTTCTCTCTGTTGTTCAGCTCAAGGTTTGCCATGCAAAATGGTCAAGACTAATAACAACAAAAGTTCATTGTGTGTTATTGACATGATCAAAAATTCAAGGAAGTTTGGTCAAAACAACATAATACAGGAGAAACGCCGTCTTTGTTGCCAAATCGTTAGCCATCTGTATGTAGAAGAGCTCATCCTTCCTCCATATCAGTAAATAGCTCAGACGGGAGGATCCAGGATGGACACACACACACACGCACACACACACATGCACACACACACACACAGCTTGTCTGTAAGGAGGGAGTAACCATCTGGGCCCCAACTGATTCAGACACAACCTGCTGGAACAAAAGAGGGCTTCACACAGAGGTATTGTATACGGAGGCATAACATACACCAGGGGTTACATGAACATGAACACACACGTATAGAAGGAGCATGTTAGTGCACAAACACACAAGCACAGACCTCGTGTATCAAGAGGGATCAGATCATTAGTTAAAGCATGTTTTCACTGTAGAGCATCCTAAAATACGCGTGTAATAGCATCACAAGGCTAAAATTATGCATCGTCTTTCCTGAGACTCATGAACAGACAGTTTTCCAAATCCACACGTGACGTCACTCTCTTCATGTGCAGAGTTTGTGAAGCTTCATGCGACTGGTGTTAAAACAAGGTCATGTTTTGTTTCAGTCTGCGCGCGCATGGATTTAGTCAGAGCGGGAAAAAAACAGACGAGGAGAGGCCTCACGTCAGTGATGTAGTCCTTCATTTAAAGGTGCCTCCACCTTAACGTGAGTCCTCTGCGTGTGGAAAAACAAAATATGTCCCGGGTCACTGAGATCTCTGTGTTTCTAGAGAAAGCACTGGGGGTAAGGTAGTCGACTTTTCATTTGAAGATAATTTGTTGTTGGTTGAGCAGGAATGTGTTCCACGGGCCGCGGGGGCCATCAATCTTCAGGCCAGATTGGTCGACTGGTCAGATGCCTGAGCGCTCCTCTGGGAGAGGAGGCAGCCATGTTAATACGGAGGGCGGAGGGGGTGTGTGATCGTCTTTTCTTTATGCATCCGCGCTGATGTGTTCCTGAGGAAGAAAAAACAGAAAGGGGGGCAACGGACTGACTCGGACGTGTCCCCCCCGTTGGCTGTTCTTCTCGGTGCTGCTGGCTTATTTCTCAGCCTGAGTCCTATCAGAGATCAAGAGGCTTATCATGACGGATCAGTGCACATTTATCAGCAAAGCACACAACAAAAGACACCAACACGTCTTTGTGTTCAACAGTCAAGCCCACTGAAGCCGAGAGGGGTGTTAGATTGTGAGGACAATCTAACATTTGCTACAGCACACTGCTACATATTGGCATGCATATTATGGCACTGTTTACAGTAATATTAACAGTGCCATGGTGACAGGGCCGGATCAGTACCTCCAGGGGCCCCTGGGCATTGTCGTGGATCTTGGATCGGTAATGTTGACGATTGGTCCCGCCCCGATTTATTTTTAGCCAATCAACAGTGCATTGTGATCT
>JBCAUF010000032.1:25320982-25335820 GCA_038406115.1 Haemulon aurolineatum
AGGGTTTTTCAGAAGCAAATGGTTCCAGGTAGAACCTCAGTCCCTGTAGAAGAACCCTTATTTCTAAGAGTGTACTCTTAACTCTGCACTCATTCTGAAAGGGTCATTCCACAGATTTTACACTTGAAGCTCAGTTTAGTGCTTTATTCTGGCTCAAGAACTGGCTGAATTGCCGCCCACAGTCTCGGATTTGTCAAACGATCCAAATACGCCTGGTGTTGTGCTCACTGGCAGCTGAACAGGAGAAACTATTGACCAATGAAAGCTTTGAAGGCAGAGTTTTAAAAAATGGAAATTTAGAATTCACAATTTCGGATCTTGGCCCACATTAGGCACAGATATCAGGAAATCTTGGCCTCTGATTTTTTACCATTCATTTTATACATTGCATTACTATGTGACTGGAGTCAAGCTCGGCTGTTACCTTTCGAAGCAAAGGCACATCCTGCTTGAAGAAGGCGATGTGGAAGAGCACGGCAAAGTAGTTGAAGAAGGTGAACTGGGGGAAAAAGAGAGACAAGAGCCTTGGGGTAAAACAGGCTGATGGGTAAAGAGGACGCAGGGGCTGATGTTGTGAAGAGAGATGAGGAACTCACCACTAAGACTTTGGCTGTCAGGTGGTTCTGAAAGGCAGACTCCTCTCTGTGGTTCTCTAAAGGGAAATATGAGGCAATCTGAACAGGACTATTGGAAAAACATCTTTCAGTGTCATGCAATAAGAGAGATATTATTGTTCCTGTATTAATAAATCCATGATTCTCCATCCTACCCTCCATCTCACTCACCATATTCAGTCAAAGACTGGGCCACCGTCTTGTAAACAGTGGCCAGCACATTAGTGTAGACGATGTGAAGCACCGAGGGCATGTAGAGCAGGGTCTGAGACAGCAGGGTGTCCCAGTCTTTGTGGAGCTCTTTCACCTGGGCCTCCCCCCAGTAGAAACAAAGCATACCCAGCACCACCAACCCTGCAGGAGGAGAGCAGAGCAAAGTTATTTTTCACAGTTACTTGATGTTTTATCGCTCAGCAGACCTTTGGAAAACAACACCTCCTTTACTTCAAATGAAGAAACAAAAGAATATCACGGGAGGTCCTACCTAGAAACAGTCCCACCACTGGGACCGACATCAGGGCCATACGCAGGTCCCTCTGCCACTCGGGAAAGAGCGGCTCCACGCGACCCGTCACGGGGTTGACCCCGACCTCGCCGTGGAAACCGGGCCGCGGCTCGGCGAAGCGCTCGGCGAGGTGCAGGGTGCCCCAGCGGTAGGACAGGGTGGAGCTCCGGCGCTTCCACATCTCCATGACCACCGTGGACCAGATCATGCTGAACACCGCCTGGATCATGTGACCGCTGACGGCAGACCCCGAGTCGTCCTCAATGCCTGCGACCGGCGAGCCTGAGACCGACTCCTCCATCTCCCTCTGAACCTCACCTGTGACGGGCAACAAGAAGTCAGTGTTAGCTTGTTTTTTAACTTACAGCTGCTCTCAGTGCAGCAGACAGACCACTCAAAAGTAATATATAAACATGTGTAACATATGAATAGTAGAAGTTCAATTCTGTGATATAGGATAAGTATGGAAACCGATATTATGTATATATGTATACATACATGTGTAGGTTATCATTACTACATACTGGGTGACATATTATTTTATTATTACTTTACTGTACCATCACTGTGTAAAGCATTTTTGTTATTATTATTTATATATTTTACTTTATTTCTTTATTTTTCACTTTCCCTCTTGTCTGGGTTATTGAGTTCTACTGTGAATGCATAATGTGAAAATCAATAAAAATATTTGAATAATAATAAGTATGGAAACCGATAACAGTCAGTCAGCAATAATTTAATTTGATCAATTTTATTAGGACCATGAGTTAATTTCCTTGTTATCTCAGGACAGCAAAGTTGTTTTCAGGTGATGTGGAATAATTAAAAGGCAAAATGTTGTTTTCTCATGATAACAAGATAATTAGCTTGTAATCTAGTTTTTAAGATAACATAATATGGAGGTCTCTCTTATTTTAATTAGAGAGCCGGGCAGACTTTTGGTACTGTGTTATTGCAGTCCTCGCTTGTCCCTCCATAATCTCTGGGCATGAAGCACCCGCGCCCCCACAGAGTCATTTCAACTCAAACAATTGCTTCACAATTTTTTTTTAAGCACATATAAAAACAACTCAAGTTGACCAAAGTGCTGTACAGTTAAAATGCAGTCATAATACAACACAATAGAAAGAGCAATAAGCAGCAACAGTCAAAAATCAAAAATCAATAAAACTCGCGGGGACTTAAAAGCTAAAGTAAAAAGGTGAGTTTTTAGTCTGACTGAGAGGTGGATGCTGTTCCAGAGTCTGGGGGCAGCAACTGCAAAAGTGCGGTCACCCCTGAAGTTTGTGATGTGACCTTGGGACTGTTAAAAGCTCTTCGTCAGACGACCTGAGGGCTCTAGAGGGGGAGTTCAGACAGGTAGGAGGGGCCGCTCCATTCAGGGCTTGTATAAAAAATACAGTTTAAAATCAATGCGGTATTTGACTGGTAGCCAGCGGAGAGAGGCTAGGACAGGGGTGATGTGGTCCCTCTTTCGAGTTTCTGTTAGGAGTCTGGCTGCAGCGTTTGAATTAATTGAAGACGGGAGAGAAGTGATTGATTCCGGTGTAGAGAGAGTTGCAGTAGTCCAGGCGGGTGGTAATAAAAGCATGGATGACTTTTTCTAGGTCTGTGAAAGTGAGGAATGGCTTGATTTTTGAGATGGAAAAAGCTGGCCTTAACTACTACGTTGACCTGTTTATCAAATTTAAGTGCAGAGTTGAAAGTGACACCAGGTTTCTGATGTGGGGTTTGATGAGGGTGGGCAAGTTGCCGAGACTGTTGGAAGCAGGTTGATGTTGTCAGGGGGGCCAAAGAGAACGATTTTGGATTTAGTCTCGTTAAGATTGATGTTGTATGTTAGTATTAAAACAATACTCATCAAGGTGTGGACAGGTTTAGCTTGTGAAACCTTGGCAAATAAATCAATAACTGACAAATCCACACACCTACCTGAGAAGTATGTGATGGACAGGCCCAGTATCGCCGGTGGGAGCAGAGACCAGGTGTAGAAATCGAGGAAGCTGAAGTAGAAAGCCACAGGGCTTCCAAAATACCCGTTGACTGAATCTGGATGAAGCAGCAGACAGACATATCTGGTGTTAGATTATATACGGTTCATCTGTCTCACAGGCAGGAAACAGAAGCTGTCACCCACAAAGCCATGCTAACTGCTCATGGCATGAAAAAACTGAGACCATGACCCTGTTTGCATCACTTCCTGCATGTGTGTGTGTATACAAGCAGTCATGAGGCAGTGCGTTTGTGTGTGCATGTGTGTGTTTGTGTGTATTTCCACCCACCCAGTGGCTGAGCCAGCTGATTCCCAGAGTACCAGGCTTCACTGAGCTCCTTCAGTTTTTCCGGGTTGTGGAGGGGAAACGTGTCCACAATCACACCAGCTGACCCGAGCTTCTGCCCTGCAACAACACCCCACTTTACACACGGCATCAAAGCGACACCCCGACCCAGAGGGACTTGGGATCATGGGTGAAAGACGGACAGTTTGCCCGAGTAAGCAACAGCTAGTCCACACATATACAGTTACAGGCACACGTGCATTTATTCGCCAAACACACACACACACACATACACACACACACTAAGGCCGATGCTGACTGGGGCAATTTCTTGATCGAATGCGAGGAGAGAACCGCTGAGGTCAGCAAGACACAGAAACACATAGAGCAGCTGGGCAGTGGCTGGATGTGAGCAATAACTCATATTTATAACATGGCTGTCAGTATGTCCAAAAGCCCAATCCTAACTTCTTCTTCGGTGCTTCCCCTGTGACATTCATTATAGTGATTCAATTAAGTAACAAATGGACAAAATCCTCCAGAAAACCCCACACTCACACTGAGATTACTCCAATAATACAGTGTTTATCCCAATGGATTTTTTTCCAGTGTGTGACTGTGCATCCTGTCTCTCCATAGCCTACTATTGTGAACACACAATGGGAGCACTCACAGATGTTGTCCCTGTTTTGCAGCGTGTGGCTGTCAGACAGGCCCGGTATTCTCAGGTCTCTCTGGGCCCGCAGACCGTCCAGCTCATACTTGACTATGTACTGCCGCTCGGCCAGGGTCAGGAACACCTCCATGTTGTCTGTTACACACACGGACACAAACAGATACATGAACACACACACACACATACACACACACAGATGACAGATACAGAACACAGCTATGCTAGCAGCATGCTGACATTAACAAGCTAACATTCTCACAATGATGTTAACATGTAGATGTTTTGAATGTATTATACATGCTATCATGTTACTGTACCATTAGTATGGTAGCATGCTAACATTGGCTAATTAGCACACCAAGTACAGCTAGCTAGCTGATGGGAATGTCATAGATTGGATTAGGATTGATGAGGACAAATTGAAACTTTAACCAGAGGGAAGGTCATACATTTAATTCTGGGGGTGGCATGAATGACTGGACCACATTTGATTACAATCCATCAAATAATTGTTGAGTTATTTCAATCTAAACTTGTTGACTACATGCTGCTAAAACCATACCAAAATACTGATATATGAAGGTTGATTGTGAAGGTTGAAGGTCTGAGGTCCTTGCTGGGATGTACAAACATCATATTACAATTGACAGCGACGTCACCTTTTTCATGAGCACAGGAAATATCTATAAACTAGAGAAACAGCCCTCACATGACCCATTTTCCAATTGCACCAAAACTGGTACAGGCAATGTACCAAATGTTGTACCAGGTTTCACAAAACTAAACTAAAAAGAATCCCCCACCAGAGTGCTCCTGTTCCCAAACACCTCACGTCAGTGAAACCATGGACAATGAGCACAAAGAAAGGTGCAGCAACATTATATTTCCAGACATCTGACACTGTCATCGCCGTGCCGTGAAAACCCACGTATCTCCAAAATATCAAATTTTATGCATGAACTAGCTTTGTGACAATGCATTGTATTTTTTCTGTGTTTTTTTAATTATCTAAGAAGGGGGAAAATATTTTAGGAACACACACAGTTCGGTCACATAAAAGGTTGTCGGTGAACAGATGCGATGCGTTTTGAACACAGATAAGCAATGGAAACACAATACAACTGGACTTTGCACCGCTTGCACCTGCCAGACTCTTTGTGTGACGAAAGCTTTAGTTTTATGGCTTGGCAGCAGGATGTGCAATAATAAATCTGAATAGAGTGGGTGGGGATTTTTGCTCACGTAAACACTGAGACAGGAAAACATCACCTGTTACCCTGATAATTTGACAATTATCTCTGTGCTGTAAATATTGTATCAAATAATTAACATACACACCCTGAGTCACGTTAAGGTTTCCACATGCTGTGTGTGTTCATGAACACATTCAAAGCTCCACTGCCATACCTGAATCTTTAAAGTTGTCTCTGTCGTTGTAGGAGAAGGACTCCATGTTGCCGTTGCAGTAAGTCTTACATAGTCCCAACTCTTCGGTGGCTCTGAGTAACGTACAGCGTGGGGCAGAGACCACGATGATGTCACCACTAGCGTCCTCACCCGGGTGGGCCAGTAATGCAGCACCTGGGGGAAGACAGAAAGTGGAGCAAAAGAGGCAGCTGATGAAGAGTTTTGCATGATTAGGGCAGGATTTGGTGGAAATAAGGAGTTCTGTCTCAGCTACAAGAGCTTTGAGTGCTGGTGTGACATGAAAATTACACCAAATGAGTCTGAATGAATTGTGGTAAAAAAAAAAAAATAAGAGAGAGAGAGAGAGAGAGAGAGAACTAAACACTATCCACTTTGTCTGATAGAATATCTAAAAAAGATGACTCATAAATGTGCAGCACCAAACAAATTTAAGAGCAAAGACAGTGCACAGTGGTGTTGTTTTGGTCAGAGATAGAGTGGTTGCATTCATAAAAAGAATTAGAAAAATTTGACTTATAATAATGTCTAGACTGCTGTCTGATAGTAGAGAAGCTGAGTGGGTGTTTTGGCAGAGAAGAAAAGCAAGAAACAGCTGCTGCATGTAGGCTGACTTTAAGAAGAGCTATCAAACAGGCACTCGTGGACATAAAGTCAGCGCATATTACTGATTGAAACACCTGATTAATTAATGTGCCCTTGTTTTGTTTTCCCTTAAGTTACTTTAGAGCATTAAATATTAAAACATTTCAGTATACTTTTAATGGCTGGTTCCATGAAGGGTGAAGTGATCTAAGAAATGTCCACCCGGTACAGATGAACAAATACCCCTATAGACTGCCTCAGAGGCCATAATAAGTTAAACAAAACAGCACTTAACTCTATTTATTGCTCTTAGGTTAAATATTAATTGTCCATTCACACCTGAATGAAGTAGTTTGAATATTGAAATTGGTTTACCTTCACAAAAGAATAATTTAACTATTATTGTCCACTGGCATATCAATGCAAATTCAATCAAATGCTCCAATGCTGGAGGCCTTCCAGGCACTGACTCTCCTGCTCAATAGACTTCTGTAATAAGAGACAGACAGGCTCATAAATGTTTGGGCTGTCTGTTTTTCTCCTGCAGGTTGCAATCAATGCAATCAGGTGAGCTCTACAGGACTGTTGTGGATCACCACTGTTATTCAGGCCCTCACCTCCATCTTTCTGAGGAGCTGCAATCGCTTTGATGAGCCACCTTTTCGTCTCAGGGCGAACCTTCTCCCCGAGCTTAACCACAACCAGTGGCTCGACCCGCTCCGATACACAGCAGGGGCAGCTGACTTTAGTCCAGCCGGATCCGAGGGTGGTTGCGCTCAGTTTGCTCGGGACCTTCTCCGCTGGGGCCTTCTCCTCAGGCTGCTGGGCCGTTTCACTGCTGCTGAGCTTACCGCCATCTTCATCACCTCCTGCCTGACTCATGGTGAGACTGAGAAGAAATGTCAACAAAACAGTTTTAGTTTAGAGGTTTCCATCATCATCATCATCATCATCATCATCATCATCATCATCTCCCCAAGGATCATCCTCAAGTAACTGCTCAGTGTTTAGTAACAATGTAAAATGAGTTGTGATGTTTTCTCCTCACGTTTTCAGTTTAGATGGCATTGTCAGCCTGTCCATCCACCACTATGGTCTGCATTCAAATATCTCAACAAATATTTCTTACAGACCTTCATGTTCGCCAGAGGATAACGCCTACTGACTTTGGTGGTCCCTGACTGTTTTTAGTGGAATATCTCAACAACTACTGGGTGACTATTACTACTACTGTACTAGATGGACTGGCACATTTTTAATCTTTTCCTTGAGCCCTTTGACATTTGCCTGTTTCAACAGCTATTTAATGGATTGCCACGAAATTTGGTTCAGACATTCATTCAAGTTTTGATTTGTAATAACTTTGGTGATCCCTTTGGTGATCAGTTCACAACCAAATACCTGTAAAGCTAATGACGTTCCATCAGCCTCAGCTGTAGCCTACTTTGTGTGTAGGCATGCTAAGGCATGTTAGCATGTAAATGTTGCCATGCTAACATTCTGAACAAACACAGTTTACAGCTTTATAACTTCCTAACTTCTTCCCTGTTTGTCACTGTGAGTATGTTAGTATGCAAGAGTTAGAACTTAGTTTAAAGCACCTCTGTGCCTCATTATAGTCTCACAAAACCACTATCATGGCTACTCTTTTTTTCCACTTAACAACATAAATTAAAGGTATGGATACAATAGTCTCACACTCTTAAGCCATGCTGGTCCAAGAAACTGAAAAAAATCTAATATAATCCTAAACTCCACGGTAAAAGCCCAGGTTTTGAGACAAAATTATGGTACATTATATAAGAAAAAAGACAAATGTTCAAATGTCCAACCTGGGCAGGATGGAGTGTAGTTAATGTGCTACATACAGTACCACTATCAGACTTTTTATAATCCATCATTTACATACTTGAACGCTTATAATAACAGTGATGATTTTCATTTTTCATTACTGCATTTGCATTACCAGTTATTACATGAAACATTAGACAGGTTATGGAGCTCTTAGATTTGCATGCAGCAATTCAAGACATTATTTTCTAGGATTCTGCACACAGCACTTTGTCGTTCAAACTTCAGTTACTTGCTGCACCACACAGATATGAGTCTACGCTGAATGTTTCGGTTTCTCTGGAGGAAACAGCGGTTATTTCGGCACTAACTGCAGATAAAACAACTTCCTCTGTCTTTTACTGCAGCTGAGCTTGAATCTCCACTGACACACAGACAGACTCAGGGAAGACGAACTGAGACACAGAGCGACGGAGCTGAAAGTGCTTGAGCTCTTTAAACAGACAGTGACAGTGAGAGAGAGAGGATGAGTCAGGAAATACAATACCTGTCAGAATGCTGGTGATGAGGTTCTGGTCTCCAGTGCTACAGCAGGCCCACACCCCCTCCAAACTCCTGTCTGAACACACACACACAGATTGACATGTAGACACAACATCTAGTCAGTTTTCCTGAAAAGAAAGCAGGAACTCACACACTCTGCACACACTTACCCAGTCTCGGTGTGTGTTCCCTCCCAGCTTTCTCTCAATGTGTATGTGTGTGTGTGTGTGTGTGTGTGTGTGTGCATATGACAGGAATGCGGAGGAACTTCCAGAGACTGCAGGGCGTGGAGGGTTGTTTGGTTTACATTCAGGCTCCTCCCTCCTGCCTGCTCTTTGCTTCACTGCTGCTGTTGCCTCTCAGGGTCCTACTGCTCCACCCGCCTCTGTCTCTATGTGGTACAACGGCTGTGTTAAAAACAGACACACACACCTACAGATGCTCCAGGGCAACTACACCTTGGTTTTTGAAAAGTCTCCTGCTTTAAAAACAGGTGTGGTGAAACTGGATCAAAGCACTGTTGACCTTCACCGTATCTAAACAATAAAACAAATCCAATGTTTGACACTTCTTCACTTAAATAAAATTACACAGGCTGCTCGGTGTTATGGTTTTCTTTCATTCTTATAGCTTTTCTTCTCTTAAATGTCATGTATTAAAATCACTTTCTGAACAGAGTGCTCAAGTAAACAGTGCAGCAGGTAAACTGGAGTCTCCAGCCATGTGAGCAGTTCTGTGAGACTGTCCTTACCTTCAGCAGTGCAACAAAAATACTGAACTAAGTCCAGTGTTAACTTGGTGGTGGCACTAGATGAAAAGGCACACAATCACCAATATCATTGGCAACCATGGCAATCCATGACACTCAGACATTTCATGAAAAAACAAATGTTCGCCTCATGGTGGAGCTAGAGGTCAGAGGATTAGTACAGACGGCAAACATCAGCCCATGGGGATCATGAATGTTGGCACAGTATTTCAGACTGGACCAACGTGGTGGACGTATAAGATGATAAATGTGCATGTTCTTAGAGCATCATAGCTTCAGCCTGCTCTTCATGTATACATTTTTAATTATGCTATTGGTGTAGCTCTCAGAATGGCAAAAACTGTCAGACAGCTGTCCACCCCTTCCTTTTCATTTGACATATATGAATTTTAATTGTAATATTGTGGCACGATCAGCAGGTCGGACTCTACATTTGTTTGACACTTTGGTTAACAAGCAGTCTGCAAAACGAATGACATTCTCATCAGTCTCAGTGTTTTAGCATACCAAGGTGCTAAGCTAACATCACATTTAAAATCAGAAAATTAGCATTCAGCTAATGACAATATGCTGTGTCTAAGTACATCCTTTGTCAGCTGATAGCCATGCCAGCTACTACTCTGGTCCAGTTTGTCCTGTAAAAAGGTATACGCTAGAGACACTTTGTCCCCTTTTGAAAAATTTCAAAAGGGAGTCTGAGCTCCTCTACACATAGGTAAGATCTGGTCGACTTTCAACAGGTTTTCTATCTTAAAAAACATGCACGAATTCCTGTCACAAGCTGATGATTCCTTTATTCCTGTAAAATAGGGTGAACCATGGAAAACACATACTGTATTACAAATAGTTTACCCCTTACACACATAAAGGGTAGACATTAAGTAGAAACACAACATTTTTTGATAATATATAATACTTTAATGCAATAGTTTTTCATCAAATGCTACTTTTGCAGGGTCAAAAGCAGCAGTGGTCGAGATATTTAGACTTTTAGTCCTTCCCACGATGCAACTTGATAACTTCTGTCATTTAACATCCCCTGCCTGGTAAATGGCCGCATCTTTTAAATTCCGTGTAAAGCAGGCTATCAGCTTTTGAACATTTGACGTCCTTAAGCCCAGTATGTTAAGCTACAGTGACACTCTTACATTATCATATTTCATATTTTCTGTGACGGAGTTCACAGCCCCAGAAGTTGGTTTCAGAGGCTACTTATCATGATAAGTTATCAGTGTAAAACTGTTGTAATGGCCCTTTAAGAAAAAGGTAAAGCCGCATGATGATGAATACTGAAAAAAAAGTAAAGCACAGACCAGCATCAGAAATATACAGATATTTATTTACAAATACGTTTGCATTTGCATAGACATTTAAAATTCCAAAATAAAAGTTAAAAGATATTAAAGTAAACAGATTTACGAAATATTATTTCATGCTGCATAATTTAGCACAAGGAAAAGTTCACTTGTCAGAATCAAAGCTTAAAAGCTGTTGTTTTTCATCTTTATCATATATAAATATACATAAATAAGATCTGAATGTGCTTTATCCCAACAAGTGGAATCGTTTCATTTTGCAATGCAGCCGTCACAATCAGTATGCATTATCGCACTCATCATTATCATCATCATCTTCATCATTATTACAGTCATCACCATCTCCAACATCATTACTGACATTAAAAAATAATTTTTGGTTCTTTTCCGAAACGACATCTTTGTGGTACACAGTGATTACATCAAAGTCAGGCTTCTTTCTTCATGACACCGTTAACATTCATCAGCAGCAGCACTATGTGCAGCGTGAGACAAGACAGTGTTAAGGTTTTATATAAACTGATATGTGTGCTGTAGACAAAAACACAGGACGTGTTTTGGTGCAGTTGTAGCTCAATCTTGCATGAAAGCGGTTCAACTGTTTTAATCGGAAACAGTGTGTTAGTGACACAGCCCTCTCAAGGTTTACCTGAAGACTTAATTATTATTGCTGCCCTGAATATCAAGAAGAAAAAAAAAAGCAAATCAAATGGAAAATTTTACTCATTTTACTCTTCTTGGAAAACCTTTTTTGAAATACATTTTGCATGTTATTTTACATATGTAAGAATGTATGTACATAATGTATATATTATGTAAATGGAAGTATTTTGTCAAGCTAGAAAAGTTGATAAAAAAATGATTTTATGCATTTGTTGGAGTATATTCTCAATGTGCTCTAGATATTTACGTAAATGCTATAATTTAAGTTTGTTCTGCTCTAGTCATTGGTGTGGTCGCCGACTGTTCAGAGGGACATTTTGAGGATCCGCCAGTCACTGTCAAGACCTCCTGCTGTCCAGTCAGATGGCTCATCCATCGTCATCCTGCGGGGGATTCTGCAGGGCTCGCGTAAGCCGGAGACTTTAAAAAGGATGGAGTGAGACGAGAACATGGATCACCCTGAGACCCAGGCTCTGCTTCGTCAGACCCCCGAGATCCCCACAGCAGGAGGTCAGACATGCCGGCCTCATGCCTCAGCTCTGTGCCTCTGACACGGTTACAACACTCAACACACACACATCCATCTTTACACCTACATCCATTCATCTTCTTCTGGTTTAACCAATAAGAAGCCATCCGCTCCCTCTGACAACGTAAAGCTGGTGCAATTTTAGAATGGACTCTTCTGTACAAAGTATTTTATAAAATATTTTTTCTACTTTTTTTTTGTACCATTAATGACATAAAAGAAAAAGAAAACGGAGGAAATATTACAACAGATCTGCAAAAATATATCTCCACAGTGGTTTCAGACATTTCGAACGCTGCTTTTTTACGTGAAATTAACAGTGAGCCTGCATCGGCTCAGTGCACGGCGGCAGAATATCAATTGTGCAGCTTTGCTGATAATTAATAAGTTAAATCTAAACCGTGTCGAATCACAGCGGCTTTCACAAACTACAGCGAGACCAAACACGGCGGAGGGAATTTCAGTATGCGGTTCTGAAGCTGCAGTTTAAGCAGAGTAAAGAGCTGTGATAGCGATGAAGAAAGTTCAAGCTGCAGATAGTGCGGAGGAAGGATTAAGAGGTTGTTTTTTTTTTTTTCCTGAGTTGGTTCACCAGTTGGGGGGGGCTCTCTCTCTCTCTCTCTCTCTCTCTCTCTCTCTCTCTGTCTCTACACACACCATGCCACGCACTTTCTGTCACATCCCCTCCCCTCCTCTGTCTTCCACATTCGCCTACCATCTATCACTTCCCGTTCCCTCTCTCCCGTTCTGAGGGAATCTAGGATAGTTTGTGTGTGTGTGTGTGTGTGAGTGTGTGTGCACATTTCCAGTTGTAAACAGGGGTCTACATTCATTTGTGTCATTCCGTTGGCGAATGTTTGGAATATTTTTCGGGGGTTTCTTCGGTGTGATTTTGAGTCACAGAACTCCTTCGAATTAAATGAAACCGTGAGTGTGTGTGTGTGTGTGTGTCCCTCTCCCTCTCTCCATGGCCCACCTCCAGGCTGTACGTTGCGATGCTGTGAATGGCTGTCGGGGGATGACTTGGCTGGCGAGGCCGGTGCATTGAAGACCACAGCGGCAGGTGTAGGTTTGGTTATAAAAAAAAAATGGCACAGAAAGGCAGAAATGCGATGAAGCGAACACACACACACACACACACACACACACACACGCCCAGATGAGCGAGCTGGAATGAAAAAGCATGCTGATATGTGTTATTGCATGTGTGTGTGTGTGTGGATTAGTTGCAGTGGCCCAGGAGTCCTCAGAGGTGGATTCTCCTCCTCGGGTTGTGAGATCTACGGCTGCGGAGGCTGAATTACGGGTGGTGTGGTGGTTGTAGCACGAGGGGCTGGTTTTGCTAAGAGGGTGGCTGAGAAAGTCCTGTGGCCCTTCAGGAGAGCCGGTTTTGTGTTAGAATTTCTCATCGGGGATGACTGTCTTGAAGGGGTGGTCCCAGAACGTGGTGGTGATTCCGAAACCTGGAGAGAGGGAAATGAAGATCACATCAGACGGATCAGAGGAGAGTCACGCCTGAATCAAACAGGATCGTCCTTGTTCGGAGCTCTAAACGTCAGGAGTCCCCCGCGCTCACCTGCTCTCTGGTGCTCAAAGTGGTGCTTGACGTGGTAGGCCTTCAGGCCGTACATATACGAGCCTCTTTTCGGCGAGCCGTAGTGCAGGTAGTAGTGGATCATGTCGTACACCACGTAGCCGCACAGCCCGCCGACGAACACGCATATGCCGAGGATGTCCGGCAGCACGTTGCAGAGGATTATGTAGAAACTGCCCACCACTAAGGAGGCCAGGCCGGGGGGGAAGACCAGCCGGGAGCCGTCGAACGGAGACTGTGGAGAGACGAGTCGGTGTCATACACGGAGAAAAATGAAGTGCTACTATCTACTTTAAAAAAGGCAATTTTTTGCATCATTTTATCCTGCAGATCAAACAAGAGTAGTCTTTGTATGTGCAACATTCAATTTGCAAGTACAGTCAACTTACTTTTGCAAATAAAGTCAACTCAATGGTATTAAATTATCTTCAATTGCAAAAATAAGTTGATGTTAGTCAAAAAAGTAAGTTGACTGTACTTGCAAAAATAATGTTGTACATACAAAGGCTACTCTTGTTTGATCTATGTGATAAAATGATGCAAAAAGTTGCCTTACTTTTTCACTGTAGATAAAACATGATGATATATTTTTGTTATGGTTCTTTTTCTGGAACCTTTTACTCTCAGTGGTCCTGAGACAAGTGGCTTGGACTAGTTTGCTACCCAGAATGCACCACACGGGGCGCAGTCAGTGGCTAGTAAATACAACGAGCAAATTGTTTGTTGCGTGGGTCTGTATGACAAGGTTTGTTGAGCCACTTACATAAAGCTTGTTAAGAAAAAAAATCTAAATGACTTGTGTTTTGAACAGATGTAGACTAATTCACAGCTTGACATATTCATGTTAAAGACTAACTTGTTTTTTTTTGTTAATATCACAGACTTAATTATGTTACAATTACATCCTCCCAGATTTACTTTTTACAGTGTGCACGGAGATGATGACATCAGCAACTGTTACAGAAAGCTTAAATTCACTATAGCTAGTGAGAAATCTAATGTGTGTTCAGCTCCCAAAAGTTTCCAGTGACATAAAGTCGTTCATTAATGATTACCTCCGTGTTGTGTCATCAAGGACGATGTAATAAAACAAGCCTCATGATTAAACCACTTTTATGATGGGGCCATCCGCCTCCAGCGTGGCGTGTTTTGTACCTTGTGATGTTGTCCGTGCAGCAGGAAGTGTATCGTGATGAGGTAGTAGTTATGGGCCGGCGGTTTCATGTGAAAGACGAAGCGGTGGATGCAGTACTCGATGAACGACCACAAGAACCAGCCCAACAGAAAGAGCAGCGGGAAGACGTACTTGTGGACCGGGATGGAGAAGTCTGACAACACACACACACACAGTCAATGATATTACTAACACACTGACGAAAGCAAACATGTCGTCTTGTATTCGTACACAAATGAGAAATGTGGTAGCTCGCTCGAGTGTCTTTGTGTGAAGCTTGTGTGACAACTTTGTGATAACTTTGACATAATTTCATCTCTTCACATACTTAAAACAAGCAGCCATTATCAATGAAACAATAGTGTGTATTGT
>JBCAUF010000032.1:25554998-25565589 GCA_038406115.1 Haemulon aurolineatum
GAATCGAATCAAATCGAATCGTGATTAATCAATTCATAACCTTGTGAATCGAAATCGAATCGATTTAGGAAATTGACTACAATACCCAGCTCTACTCTCAGTCACTATTCTGATTAGTGATTTGAAAACCAAGAGCAAAGTATGTATAAAATGCAAAAAAAAGATGAATCTGCTTCCAAAAGGTCAGCACACATGCTGCTGCATTTCAGCTGGTCTGCACTTTGTCTGAAGCTTCCTTGGGTGGGCCACAAAAGAAAGCATTACAGTACTGTAGTCAAGCCTGCTAGTCATGAAAGCACGCATAGGTCTGTCTGTGTCTGCGTGTGGGAGAGATATGACAGTACCCTTGCAGTGTTTCCTGAGATGATAAAAGGCAGTGCTGGTGAGAGTTTGTATGTGAGCTTCAAAACTCAGATGAGGTTGGTCCTCATCCTCAAAGCAGACCAAGGTTACCAGCTCGGGGCTGGATGTCAAGGATTTTGCTGCAGCAACTTCTCTCTCTCTGAGTGTCTGCTCTAATTATTCGATCGTCTGTCATTGATCAGTTGTAGAAAAGTTTGTAACATAGAGAGTAGTGCCTGATGAGTACGTTGAAGTAGTTTACCAGCGGGGTTTACATCTGTGAATGACACAGCCCAGTAGCCCGAGGGATTGTGTCCATATTGGCCGATTCTGCACCTGACGACATCCGTCCAATGCCGGTGTTCAGTGCCAATGCAGGAAGTACTGGACCTGTTATGCAGTGAAGCAGACTGCTAATTTGTGGAGGTGGGTGTGGTGGATGGTGGTGTAGAGTGTCACTTTTATGTATCTGCACTGCACTAACATTGATTGACTTAATCACATCCACAGCCTTTATCCAACCTGCACCATGCAGAATCTTCCAATAGCTGTATAATGGTCCAAGTGGCAATAAAAACAATTCTGCATTTGCTGAAAATAATTTGGTGGTTATGGTTGCACTTAAAGTCCAACCAACAGTTGTCCTAGAACTGAGCCTTGGGGTCCCCCAGAGAGCAGGCAGCAGAGTCTCTGCATTATTACTAGACTCCTGGGCATCCACTGCACTGACTCTTTAGTTGTGGTATAATTCCAGTCCAGTTTGTGCATCTCAATAATTGATTAAAAAAAAATAAAAATCAGAAGAGCCCTCTGTGTGTGCCCCTATGATTTTAGCCATTTGGTTGTTTTCCACACTTAAGTGTCTCTTCCTTGTATACTGATTAGCTTTAGGTGAGCAGCCAATCAGAGTGATTTCTCTCACCAGCGATCTCAGCCCCAGATTCAATATGCTCAGTTGGCTGAAAAGCTGCCGACGGTCGGCTCACTTTTTGCGCATCTAAACCATTTCACATTGAGAGCACAGTCAGGGTGCATTTCATTAGGTCCAAATGAAATGATTGGCTATGTTTATAGTCCTGTGATGGACACAGACACCACATGTTTTTATCCCAGACAACTTTAATTTATTCATGGCAAACAGGGACTTGAAGAGAACCTCAACAAATATGATAAAAGTGTCTCAGAAACACATAATCTATCCTAGCTTTAAATGTTGTCCAACTTTGTTCATCTGCTGACCGCTAACTTTGTTTGCCATTTGATGCTGGGCAGGTGGAGTACAGTGAGTTTATCATGGTTTGTTTGCTGAAAGCAGCTATACGTTGCCCCTGTGAGTACGGGGTTCATCAGAGAAGAAAAACTGTAAATTTGTGGGCCATAAAACAAAAGCTAAGCTAAAAGAAGCTAAAGCTAAAGTGTTGAAGAGTTTAGTGATCATTTTCTTGGGATTTGTCATTGCAAGTGTCACACTTCACATAACACATCCCAATATCACTTTCCAAAGATTTTACTGAATAGTCTTTTGAGATAGGCCTAAATTTTGCCCAAAGGATCTGAGTAACTTTTCTGTAAACGATGTTTCACAGTTCTCAGTGCCAGGGGAAAATGCCAGTAAGTTGGACGTTTTCCTGCTTTTTTGTTCTATGCCAGCACTTCATCTTCAGGATAATAAGCAGTCTGTTATAAGGGGTGTTTAGTGGGGGTCAAGAGAGCTGGTGGCGAGATTAAGTTGCCTTTCTTTATTAATAACAGCAAAGCGATTCACAGTCATTTCAAGCAGAGGGAAAAGAACGCCAAATGGGGGCAAACTGTTTGTGCCGTGATTATGCTTAACCTGATCTTTGTCATCTCTGAAGGCTTCTGCTTTGTGCTCTGTGCATTTCTATGATTTCACACCAGGAGGACTGAGAAAAAACAGCTCTGATGATGTGTTTTTGAAAAGTTATTAAAAAATAGGTCCCGAGTTCAGCATTTTTGGTGGCACATCTGCAGTTTCATTTGAGGACTTGGAGAATAATAGAAAATACATGATTCAGGGTCAGATATTGTAGATAATTTATAGCAAAAAAAAGCAGAGAGATTTGCATAAAACCTATTAATGAAAACTGCCACATCTCCATATTTAGTATTTTCATTAAAAAAGCGGAAGGGGAAGCAAATAAGTGCATTTAAGAGGCAGACCCTGTTGCTGACAGTTTCCGTATGGTTTACTCATTGAAAACACTAATTGTGAATAATTATGTTCCACTGGCACAAATTAAGTAATTAGACAGAAATAATCTAATTATGCGCTAATCAACACACTACTTATACTACGAAGAAACTCCAGTGTGAAAACCACAGACAACAGGTATGAATATCACAGGAATTGTACTGCTGTGTGCATGGATACATGAAAAGCACACATTTTCCTCCGGAAATCGAGGAGGAAAAAAGTCGATTGTCAGAGGATTTCACCTACCTGGTCCGGTAATCATATGTGACGCAGATCTGTGATAAGCCTATCACCGGATTGACCAGCAGAAACCTTGTTAGCGGCCACTCTGGACAGATTCATTTACAACAATGTTGCGCTAATGCTGCTTAATATTAGAGCGTAGTGTTACTCCGAGTCCCATTTCCCCTCTCCCACTGCAGCTATTGTTAAAATTATTTTAGAGGTAGACTTAATTAAAACCGTAGGTCCTCAGCACCTCCTCTTTTGGTAAATCCTTTAATAAGACCAAAATACACTCTCACATAAATGCTAGTAAAACATAATTTTCAAGCAAGGGAGAGGAATTGGAGTGGGGGTTAAAAAAAAAACAAAACTGCTGCATCGATGTCAGTGTCAGCAAATGGAGATTCACTCTCACATATTCATCCAGAGTGGACAGGTGGTCAGAAAGACTGGCCTTCACCCACGTGACCCAGGTTGTCAGCAAGCATCTGCTGAAGTGTCATCGAGCAAGACACCGACTCCCCGCCGGCTCCAGGCTGCTGTTCTGCAG
This sequence comes from Haemulon aurolineatum, assembly GCA_038406115.1. Classification (NCBI taxonomy): domain Eukaryota; kingdom Metazoa; phylum Chordata; class Actinopteri; order Lutjaniformes; family Haemulidae; genus Haemulon; species Haemulon aurolineatum. The sequence goes on from JBCAUF010000032.1 coordinate 25,558,331, forward strand.
CAGAGCTTGCCCTCTGACCTCACTCTGTCAGAGAAGGTGGGCTTCCCTGTGGGATCAACACAGGGCTGTATTATTTATCTTAAGATGCAGATTGCACCTTCGTCACTGCTGCTGGGTCTCCATGCACATCATGGCAAAAAGACACTGCAAATATTAAACATCACTACAATTTAGCCCTGTTAAGTATTAACAGCTTAGATTGTATGAGAAGCACATTAGTATTTTCGCTCTGAATAGTTTGTTCCCTATTTATCTAGTTGTCTCTTCCTAAATAAACTGCTGACAAAGTCTAATTGTGGAGTTCCTCAAGGCTCACTCCCCCCATGCTCAGTTTAGGGTATACTATTTGTCAGTTTGTCTCTTATCATTGCCATGTCACCTTAATATATTTGTAAACCTTAGGGAATTTTAAAATTTGGTTATTTTACATAATTGTCTTAATTAGATTAGTATCTGGGTGCCTTATAGTTTGCTGCAGTTAAATAAAAAAACTGAAGTTCTTGTTTTTTTCTCCAAATTGATGGAGTTTAGTCTTCATTTTTGCTTGTTTTTGACTTAAATACTCATTCAAATTATTTTTATTGTTGTTTTTGGAGCTGTGGAGCATTTTGCCATTTTGTGTGCTAAGTTGCACTCACAGTGCATTTCTAAAGTTACAGTACATGGGTTTGGTCAAGTGTTGAGCAGCAACATGAGCTGATTTGTGAGTATAATATATAGAAAAATAGGTGTTTTTTTCCACATATTAACTTAGCTCATAAAATGCTCCAAATTCATTCGTTTTAGTGTCACACCGCAGTGCTAAAGCCCAGTGTTAACATTTATTCAATGCAGGACAATATTGCTGCTGTCAGCTGAAAACCTTGCATCTTCAAAATGTCACAGCATTGTATTCAACTTGACACCCGTGCGTTTGAGTTCATTTGTAATTTTCTGAAAAGGTTTTATAAACCCCAGGGCTGTGGGATTTCCTGACCCAGTAAAAGATCCTCCTCCAGCTGAAGTGACAGTTTGCAGAATCCACCTGACAGCAGTCGGATGATTGATGTGCGTGCAGTTATGCAAGGTCCAGTGAGCGTATTAAAAGTGTGAAATTTTTCAACAACAACAAAAAATTTACCCTTAATGCTCCATAGGAACACATTGATAAAACGGAGGAGAATTGTACACCGATATGTCAAAAATAGTGGTTTGGTCCTTAAAGCACCTTACCACCTACACTTAACCAGTGGTTGGTTTGGAGGTCTTGCACTGTTCTTTCCTTTCAGTCATTCCCTCTATGCTGCATATATTGACATATTCTAATGACTAGCTGTGGGAATAAAGCCTGTCTTGGTAGCAGTGCATTGATTTGATTGAAAAGAGAAGAACATAAATGTATTAGCAGGTTTATGTGTGTGTGTGTCCTTATTATTGACACTCTTTCTCTCTCTCTCTCTCTCTCTCTCTCTCCCACGCAGGCCTACAGCTCTATCCTGGTTGTCATGGTGATTCTGCTCAACATTGGAGTGGCTATTTTGTTTATCCACTTTTTTATTTAAGGACAGCACCGCTTTCAGAGTCAGCCTATCTATGCTACAACAACTATAAATTCATATGAGTATTATGACGAATCTGCCGCTCCTTCGCGTTCCATGGCGGGAGGACTGCAACCGGCTGAAGGAAGTCCAGGACCAAGGAGGGCTCCGCCATCATTTGGGCTAACGGTTTCTAACCCGGGGCTAACCTCAGCCGAGCTCCGTCCAGTCTTCGAGAAAAGATGATGCCGAAGCGCGTAGCCCAAAGATGTGGACAGAAGATAGGTAAAGCAAGTCCAGCTAACTGGACTACAGGGAGATAATATAGTCCAGGAACTGGACTAAAGTGAGCCTCGGTAGCTCACACGTGGACTCAAATGGGCTGAACAGGTCTGGTCCTCAGGCCGTGAGAGCTGCAGCTGGCGTTACAGCAAGATGTCTGCTTCCACTGTCTGCAGACAGGACTGACGAGACAGACTTTTACATCTTCAAATCATAGTTTTCAACAGATTTGTAACTTATAATTTATTTATTAACATTTTCTCTCATGTACAATATGTTGATGGATATATTCTTTATTTTGTAACCCTCCGCCCCCCCTCTTTATATGACTTCCTGCCTTTTGGTTCCTCCGCCTGCCCGGGCGTCGTTACTGATGGTTCATGGTGCACATGTGTGTGTGTGTGTGTGTGTGTATGTAAGACCCAGGAGCTTGGATACATGGTTGATGGCTCCCTGTCTACACACACACACACACACACACACACACACACACACGTCATTCACTCATACCCACTGTGATATCTGTCTCCTCTCATTCTTTATCTCACGCTGAGAGTGACAGTGTGTGTGCTGTACATACAGTTGTACATGTTTGCAGTGTACATGTGTGTGTCGGTGGGTTTTTGTGAGCGTGCTTGCGTCTGTCTGTATCGAGCTGCGGTGTATTTTCGAGCAGTGTGTGTGTGTGTGTGTGTGTGTGTGTGTGGTCTCCAAGTAGCTCAGTGGCCTTTCACGCTGTTCATGAACTTTACCGGAGCATCTCATGAGGACACAGTCACTGCTCATCCACATCTAGCCTACTAGCATCGGCTGACAGCTGTGCGCTCTCTCTCTCTCTCTCTCTCTCTGTCTCTCCCTCCCACTCTCTCCCACCTCCACACGCACCAGCCAGGAGGATGGAGCTTCCTCTGAGTTGGTGGTAGTTCAAGACAGACCGTCCTTGGCAAAGCCCTGCTGCCTACTGTACCACTCGCAGAGGTATTTAGAGGCAACGCTGCGTTCACTGAAGCAAAGCCTGTTTGTGCAACACCAAAAAAAAAAAAAAAAAAACGCTTTGAAGACAATATCATATTGATAAAACAGTGTCTCCCACGGCTTCTCTCAAAACTTAACCTGAAGACAACGACTACATCTTTTATACTATACTTGCAAGATGTCTGAAAAAAGTACTAGTCGCCACTTGCCTTGCTTTTGTAGCGCAAATTGATAAAAGTACAACAATGCATGCAAATGTACTGTAATATCTTAGTTGTGCGTTGAATCTGAAGGTGAAAGACGCTTCAGGAGCACATGCGACATGTTGAGTTTTGACAGGAGCGGTGTCCGGGAACAAGCCCATTTTGGCGCTGATCATGAAGCCGAATTAAAGCAAGAGTCCAGATGTCTTTCATGGACTGTAATTGATGGTTTCTGGGTCAAAGGAAACCAGTTGAGACGCCAAGCAGCCCGACGGGATCTAACAGGATTTTGGTGAAGACGATGTGAGTCTGTTGTGGTGCAGAGGCGAGCGGCGGCCAGGATCGAGGTCAAGATTTATGCCTCCATTCCTCAACCTCCTCCTCCACCAACTCACGACCCTGAATGATAAACTGACTAAAGTACAGTCACAAATACCACTCACAATTTGTCTATTTTTATAGTCCAGTGAAGACAGTGTGTGTGTGTAAGTGTGTGTGTGTGTGTGTGTATCAAACCCATCTGGCAGACCAGCCTCTGTGTTTGTTTGCATGTGTGCACATGAACGCTCATCTGAGGATCTGAACATGTGTGTGCGTCCTCCTCCTCCTCTTCCCACGTGATGGGATGGGGGCGGCTCAGCCTGTTGACATCAGTAACAACTTCCAGGGGGGCGGGCGGAGGGGGGGCAGGGAGGCTCGCTGTTGTTTTTCTGTTCGACAGCGTTTCTCAAACTGTGGACTGGAACTCAAACTTGGCTGCAGGCTCATTTCCGGTGTTTCCACCAACATTACTACAAGAGTAACAGTCTAACGTGCCTGCACCCCGAGAGGCAGAACAATATATCTTCATTTCATTTGGGTCCCAGACTGAAGCTCTGCTGTATGCCATCAGCCTGGTGACGATGCCCTGCGCCACCCTGTTAGTCCGCAGCATGCTACAGCATGCCAAGCTCTCTCTCTATAGTTTGACTCTCCTTTCTTTCTTTCTTTCTTTCTTTCTTTCTTTCTTTCTTTGTGTTTCTGGGAATTACTCTGTTTTGTTTTTGAGTTATGTGGAGAAAATAATGAAAGTGTTTGAAAGAAAATGACTCTCGGCTCTTGTGGTTTTTAATCTGTCTCCGACTTTTGTTTCGTGTGTGCAATTGTGTTTCAGGCAGCATCCCTGATGCAGAGAGAGAGGGAGTGGTACAGGCTTGGTTGAGAGGGAGGGGTGCAGTTACTATAGCAACCTTAACTGAATTTTCCTCCGTCAGCGGAGAGGCGGGGCCTGTGTTTGGAGGTGGGGTTTACCTCTAGAGACCTATGCTCTCAATGAGAGGGGAGGATGGAGGGAGGCTGTATTGATGAAGAAGAGGAGAAACAGGAGAAGAACACACACGGGCAGGGTGGGATGGGAAACAGGAGCTGATGTCAAGTAAAGCTGTGTCTAATCTTGCGTTTTAAAAATGACTGTTCATAGATCGTTTTGATTATTTGTGATGAGGCATGGTCAGGTGTCATGATGAATGCAGCACCGCGTTCATCAGCAAGTGTGCTGCTGCATCAGGTCTCACCTCACCATGGACATCTGACGCCATCTTCTGGTGCAAGGTATGAACTACAAAATAAAAGCATCAAGGGGCTTCACCACAGGACACTGAGGAGTTTCAAGATTCAAGAAGCTTTATTTATCCCGAAGGAAATTATTGTGCAACAGTTTCAATACACAGCAGAGAGGTTATAAAGTATAAGAAGTATACGACAAATAAAACACAATAAGAGTAAGGCCAACATAAAATAAACAGTAGGCCTAACTAACTAAGCTAAATGTAACAATGCCACAAAACTACAGTTAACATAGGTTTGTTGTTTGTACACAACAAACAACAAACAAGTAAATTGTAGACAATAGTTTAAAGTGATATAGTGATAAAGTGATAGAGTGGTAATTATAGCAGCATAGTTCACATCAAATATATTACAATAAATATATAACATTTACTGTAAAGACAAACACGGATTATTGCTGCACATAGGACGTAGGACATAAAGTAGGTAACGTTAAATCAATACACAGGCTTCAGTGTCTGTCGATCCACAACTATATTTCCAGAGGCTAATATTACCTTTTGATACTCAGCACTGTGACTTTATACTGTAGGAAGGCATTTTAAAAGTTGGTGATAACACCAGTCCTTAATATTTCAACATATATATTATGTATTTGTATTTATAACAGTCGGTTGTGATGTCACGATACTTTCTAATACAGATATGCTTTGATTTCCTTTTGTTTAGCTAAAGTAGCCCAACGTTTTTGTCATATCAGTGGAGGCTAGCTTACTTCCAAAATTCAAAAACATTACGACACTAAACAAAAGAGCTAAATTGGTCATAAACTGTCACACTAAATATGTTACACAGCATCAGTTTGACGTATATCTGGCACTTTAAAAGCTGCAGTGACTAAGCTGAGATATGTATGAGCGCATGAGAAAAAGATTTGAAATAGCAGGACAGCGGATATCTCCCCGAGCCAATCACGAGAGAGGCCCCGATTACAGACGGGGCGTGAGACCAATCAGAGAAGGCATTTCTGTGTGGTGGGCGGGTGTAAAGCTCGAGTTGGGATAATGTTATACACAGCTGTTTTTTTTCTGGATTTGAAGACTCATGGCAGAATGCGGACAGCGTACAACTATATCTGAACGGATTTCATTCATGCACTCAAACCTCCGCTATCTGTGAGTTTCCACAGCGGCGTCTGATGAGGTAATGCGCCGGAAATGTTATAATGTTATTTCCCAGTGGCGACAGCAGCAGCAGCAGCAGCCTCGGGCCACACGAGTTTTGTTTTTAAACTTTTATCTCCGGCACAGTCAGTCTCGGCTGGCGGCTGGGACGTTTTGTCGTGGAAAACCATGAGGACGGAGAGAAACGACTGTGCTGCGGTGCCGTGCGGGACAGCAGAGCGGGGGCGACTCCGTGCGGTTGAGCGTCTCCTTCTTCAATGGGGCGGTGTGTTTTGATCCTCTCTGCCACTTCGCGAGAGCTGTGCTGACAGAGGAGGGGGGGCGGCAGCGGTCCGACCGGCGGGGAGGGACACGGCGGAGGGACTCCTGGCTCTTGGCGACTTTGGTGAGATTATGGTTAGCGAAAAGGCCTGCTGCTGGTCCGCCGACGAAGGAAACTACTGTCTGTTTCTTTTAATTTCATTTGGCCGAGAGTGTGAAGCGAGAGACGGCGCCATTCACCGACTTTAAGTTAAAGTTGCCCACTTGGCTCTGACTTTACTGCCGCTCGCGAGCAGCTAGAGCTCTGCTCACGCGCGCCTGCACACACAGACACGCGCTCCCTTTGTTGTCAAGCTGAAAGTTTGACACTTTGACTCCGGCTGGTGTCCAAACGGTTAACAGCTGAAGCTGAGTCTGGGTGGATGCGTGAGGAGGATGGTGGAGAGCCGGAGCTGTGTCCAGAGGGAGGGAGTGTACCGCTGGTTCTCCTCCCTCACCTCAGCCCAGAGAGCCGAGTTCCTGTGCGGCCTCCTGGACCTCTGCGTCCCCATCGAGCTCCGCTTCCTCGGCTCCTGCCTGGAGGACCTGGCCCGCAAGGACTACCACTCCCTCCGGGATGCGGAGATCAAAGCCAACAACCCCGCCGACCTGTCGGGCCTCACCAACATCACGGACGAGGTGGTGCGCAGCAAGCTGCTGGTGTCGCTCGCCCTCCTCGGCTCGGACAACCGGGAGGCGGCGGGGGTGCTGTACCGGACCCTGACTCACATAGACACGGTGATCAATAACTACGGCCTGGCGCTGAACGACGGCAGGACGGAGGAGCAGTTCCTCCTGCTGTTCACCATGGCCTCGCACCACCCGGCCTTCAGCTTCCACCAGAAGCAGGTGCTGAGGCAGCAACTCGGCCAGATCCAGGACATGCTGCAGGTGAGTGCGAGGGAGGGATGCTCAAAGAGTGAAGTCACACCTGACCTTCACGGGGTCACCAGGAGGAAGGAGCAGGGGCCCAGCTGTCAGTCAGACTGCATGAAATATTACTGTAACTTTGCAGGGGCCATATCAGGCGATGAGAGGGAAAGAGAGAGAAATGTGCTTCCATCAGAGGAAGTGAAAGCAGTTTGAAAGAATTGCTCATGTGTAGCCTTAGGAGTGTGAATGGCAAACAAGAAACACCAACATTAAAGTGATAGTTCACCCAAATTTCAAATGTCACTCATTATATACTGACCCTCATGTCGACTAAGGGCTGGAAGAAGTTTCAGAGTTATCTGTGCCTTCTTTGAGCT
>JBCAUF010000032.1:25630414-25640508 GCA_038406115.1 Haemulon aurolineatum
ATCAGGTGCACTCCAAAATTTCTATGAGAAACTTTCTAGTTAGAGATGTGATAAAGTTACAGTGATCTGATTGCTACCATTTTTGTTTAAATAATGCCGAAAAAGGTGCTCAGCGTAATTAATGAGCTACTGAATTTAAACTTAAGTTTGCTGTTTTAGTGCACTATGCACACTTTACACATCTTTGTCACAATGTGTGTGTGTATATACAGACTAGTATATATAGACTATACAGAATATAGACTAAAGGAGCCCTGTGTACCTCCTCTTGGCGGTGGCGCTGCCGTCCTGCTCAGCCCTCCTCCAGAGGTAGACCAGCAGCCTGTGCTTGAGGGAGTTGATGGTTTTGTCCGTGTACAGGCGGGGGAAGCCCGGCTGACTCTCAGCCTGAGCCTCCGTGTAAACCGCAGAGAGAGTCAGGAGGTCGTCCTCGTAACAGAACCGCCCGATGGTCCTCACGTCGAGAAACGTTCCCTCTGGAGTGACCTGGGAGGGAGAGGGAGAGAGACAAGTCAAGACAGAAACACAGATGATACCTGAGGGTTTTAATCTGTTCTTTCAATCAAATGGACGATTGGTGTGACTCGGTGTTCGACGTTGTTAAAGTCAAGACCACTCGCCTGGAACACATGTATGGTCTGCTGCTGGACCGACAGCACGGCCAGGATGTTCCTGTAGAGGTAGAGGCCCTGGTTGTGGGACAGGATGATCTTGTCACACTTGAATGACCTGGTGTCGCACAGCCTGCCGGTGTGGAGGTCGATAATGTGGAGGGAGTAGTCTTCTAGAGGAGACCGGGGGTTGGGAGTCACAGATTCGTTGTTGCGATACACCTGAGTGGAGATGAAAGAGGCACCGGAGGTCAATTTGTAGCGAATTAGGAGTTTCCGAGTTTCGTGAATCTATAGTAAGTTAAACGGGGCTGTTACCTCGAAGAAGTACGGGGGCGGCTCCTCGGGGACGTACACCGCCGACCCGACGATCACGTAGCGGCAGTCGTCCGTGAAGAGGCTGCACTCCCGGTTGAGGTGCTCGCCGTTCGAGGCCACATTGGTGACGTGGAGCAGGGAGAAGAACCGCTCGAACAGGCGGCCTCGGATGTTGAGGGAACGCTGGTCGTTGGCTGTGAGCAGAGTCTCGCCCTCCTGGCCCCGCAGCAGGTCCTGAGCCGCCTGGCAGCCTTGGTATTCGTATATCTGTGGGAGCAAGGCTGGGATTAGTGGACACCTTCTTCTTGGTAGTTTCGATGGGAGTCTGTCCCAGTCTGGGTTTGGCTGCTTCAGACAAAAATCCTAAAATATGTGGTCTTTAATGAGACCAACCCTAATGTTTATCAGGGGAATCTGTTCAGGTAGCAGTTGGGTTTCTGTCGTCTTACCTCCAGAGACGTCTGATCAGAAGAGAAGGCGATGAAGCAGCGTCCGTCTGGTGAGAACTTCCTGAGGAAGCATGGCGGCTTCTCCACGTTGACCACGGTAAAGTTGGGGAAAAGGTTCTGGTGGAAGCAGCGCACCCTGTACCAGTGAGCGCCGGGTCGGCCCGAACAGATCCTGCGCCTCTCCAGACGGTGAACCACGTTCTGATTCTGGATCCGTCTGGGCTTCAGGGTCGGGGTGTCCTCGTCCATCGCCGCGACTAAGAGAATGACCTCAAACCCTGTCGTCGGAAGGTAGTTAGACGGGCTGCCAGGACAGTGACATGACTACATCACCGGTAGCGTCTTGTTAGCTGTTTTCTCTATGGAAAGCTAGAGGGGGAGAAAAAAGAATAGGTGAGTGCTCCCAAGTAGAACTACAAGCTTTACTGCTGAATTAATAATTTGAGCAACCAATCACTTGATGAGAAGCAAGCAGTTTATTCAGATAAACAACAGATTCACCATTTTAAGTCAGTGATCAAGTTAAAATACAACATATTTCCTATTTACCGAGAGATGCTGGCTTTCTTCATCCTATTAAAAATGTTTGAGTTACTTGGTTGCTGGTCATACAGAGGCAGTCTGAAATCTTATATTAATTTCATATATGACTAACCTCATTTAAAGCAACACTATGTAGTTTATCGACCTTAAAATAATGTTTCCAAACTCAGTGAAGTGGTAGAAATATGGTTAATAGGATGAATGGTGCCGCCGCTGCAGCCTGAGCGGGGTCGCATTGGCTTAAACTGCACCCTGTAACTTCTCGCTTCGGGTAGGAACCACAGCCGGCCCCTCCCCCCACTGTACGACCTGCTTTACAGCGTACGTCACATGTTTAATTTGTAGCCTGGGTGGAGTTAGCCAGCAGCTAACCATAAAACGAAGCAATGTAACTGTGAATTCTATAAACGTATAACAAATGTTTGCATTTCTCAACCAGATGGCGGAAGCACTGAGCTGAAGTTACATAGTGTCGCTTTAAGTGAAGTAAAGTCCTTGTGAACTCAGTACTCCATTAAATATATGATGAAGGCGAGCCAGGACAGGACACAGTGATGCCCCAATGATTTACTATTGTATTTCCACAGCGGTGGGGACTTATGAGAGATAAAAAAACACTTAAAACATATCCTGACTTTCAGTCCCTTAACATAGCTCTAAAACCACTTGATCCTACATTTCCCATGATGCAACGTAGCAGCGTTCATTAAAACTCCCCAGCCTGGAAATTGCCAATGACTCTCAATCTCCACATCCGCGTCCACGCAGGCGTTCAGTTAACGTTACGTGACATCATCAGGATTATTACTTCACAAAGCAGTGAGACGACATTTTACAACTGTTTCGCAGCATAAACGATACAGCTACTACTTGTGGAGATGAAGGCAGACAGAGACATGTTAACCACACCACAGCAGGGATGGACAGCTCTTCTCCCCTGCTCTGTCCAGATGTCAGAGCCCAGTGCAGGTCTTCACACTCTGGTCTAAGACGTGCCACTTGCTCAGCCAACTCGACAAATAAAGAGCAGCTAACGTTACAGATAATTAACTTGAATCAAATCACGGGACATTGAACACAGTAAACTCTTACTCACTCGCTGCTTTCAAAGCAAACCAGCCGGCTAACGTGAAGCCCCTCTGGCTGCTCCGAGTTCAGCTGCTCCTGTTAGCAAAGGGCAGTTAAGTTTGGCTGACGAGCTTCCGGAGCCGCTAGCTTGACGCTAACATTAGTGGAAGACGCCGAGCTTCATTTTTTTCACAAAAGTAACTGTGACCTGTCACAATTATCCAAATGTCCCACTGCCCGAAGCGTTTAAGTGCCAAAGAGCCGCCGTGTTTGTTGTGAGGGAGCCGTGGAGGAACCGCAGAAGAAGAAGAGGGGCGACAGCAGAGCCGGACTGAAGTGTTTCAAACAGCGCCAACACCTCATCCTCAGGTGGACAGTGGTATTGCAACATATAAATCACATGCAGTGAGCTCCAACCTTTCAACCAAAGTTGGTTTGATAATAATATAATCCAGGTTAAAAAATTGAATGATAATGGTCTGCTGTTAAATGACTCTGAATTTCTAGATAAGTTTGCCATCCCGGCTACCCCAAAGGAGTTCGCCACAGTCATGAGTGCTTTTCCCTCTGGAATTTTGTCCCTATTAAAGGAAGCATCAGGACGAATATGTTTACCAAATCTAGACCCCAAACTAACCTCAGTAGGTGATGTTTGTCTGACTACCTCTTAAAGAAGTAATTATCAGGATATAAAATCCTTGTTTCAAAATAATATTACCACTTTCATTGTACCATTGTTGTGTTTCCTATTGGTCTAGGTTTTTTTGATAAACTGAACTGGAAAGAGGCTTGGTCTTTGCCTTACAAATTTCCTCTTACCAATAAAGTAAGGGAGGTTTCTTTTAAAATCTTACATAGATTTTATCCTGCAAGTCATTACCTTCTTAAGTTAAAAAAAGACATACATGTTGATTGATCCCTCTGTAACATGCCTCCTGAAACCGTGGTACACCTATTTTGCCAATGCCCCGACACTAGCGAATTCTGGAAAGATGTGTCCCGAGATATGATTGATAATACTAACTCTGGTTTTTCTCTGTGTTGGAAAAATGTATTGTTCGGTTTCACTGATGATATTAGCAGCAACTGTATGTGATTCATTTGATAATTATTTTAGCAAAATTGCACATTCACAAAGCCAAATTTAATCTAAATTACTATTTTTGATTTTTGATAATGAAACCAAGCAATACATAAATTCTATATCTGACTCAAAAAACAATAAAGCTGAGACTGTTGAGTTGTACTCTTTATTTGGTATTTTCACTTAAAGGAAATCCCCCTTTTTGTTGTATGTATGTAGTATGTCTTGATAACAGCTTTGCTCTGTGATTTTTTTTTTTTGTGCTTGTTGAGAAGTACTAATAAAGAATGGGGGAAAAAAATTCATCAAAGTTAACTTGATTGTTATACATGTTGTACACACAACACTTATGTATTGAGAGGCCTACCTGCATTTGTGATTATTCAAAATACTCATACAGCAGCTACATCAGAAACAATAGGTTGCTAGATTTTTTGAAATATTATATTTGAAATTCACTGAATTGACCCTGTGTATTCTATTATACATGCTGGTAACCCAATGGTTAATGAAACTAATATGCTGAAAACATATTTCTGAACAACTCAGTGCAAAGCTTCATACATGAATGCAGTTTTAAGTCGGAAAGTTCCTTCAGGTTCAAGATTGTGGCCGGTTCAAGTGAGTTTATTCACTGCGCAGTGGAGACTGAAGTTCTCAACTTTTATTCCACACAGTTGACTCTATTTTGAGGGAACCATTGTAGAAGATTCACATGAACATCAGGCAACACCTGCTGATTTCAGTGCAGTGCCAATTTAGTGATCGCTAGCTCCAGCAAACTTTGAACATGATTATAATCACCTCAGCTTAAGTGGCAGGGGAACACAGCAGAGCCTTGGCCACTGTATCTCCAGTGTGTACAACTGTCTTGTTTGTTTAGCATGTTTCATTTAATTGATTTGTTTATAAAAGCATGTAGCATAAGTGAACCTGAAGTGACCTGCGCTTTGCTCCCCATAATGACAGATAATTAAATTATAATTATCCTCTTTCTTGTGAGGCATGCTGAGAATAGCATTATAAAAAGAAAAAGAAAAATGTTCATAGTACATTGGTCTTGGAAGACTGCTAATGGTTCTTGTGTAATTATCCCTGACCAAAGAGTCTGGTTTAAATGTTGTAATTTTCCATAAAAGCACATGTAGTAGGCATTAAAGGCCAGTTTGAAAAGAAAAATGAAGAAATGAATGGAGGAAAGGATGTGAAATTATCCACTTTAAAATCTAATGGCATTTTCCTTTTCAACTATGCCTGATTAAACCTGTGCTTCAAGATGGACGCACGCGTGTGTGTGTATGTGTGTGTGTGTGTGTGTGTGTCTTTTCCTGAAATTTGTGTTCGAAATGTGTTGTGTGTGTTTGTGAGCTTGTGCCACACACTGATTTACAGTATGTATGTGCACGTACAGATGTTTGTGTGCTTCAGCAAAAACCCACACAGGGAGTATTTCAAAATAGAAACTATGTAGGCCTACTGTCCTCTGCTTGCTTTTCTGTTATTTTCTAATAGTAGCTAATAAACCGCTAAGGGCCCTCGCCTCAGCTTTTAGCATCAGCCCATGAAGTAGAGAAGAGATGGAGAGTCTTCATCTGAGTGTGTTTATATAGTTTTTAGCCTTTCTGCCAGGAGAGACACAGCGCTTATTTAAGATAATGTTTTCATCCTTCTGTGCTTTTTGCAGTCCAAAGAGGACAGTGTCCATCCTTCCTGCTCTTTTGAAACAGAAACAGAACAGAAATTCTGCTCACCCAAGATGGAGTTGCATGAAAACTTCAAACTGTTCTCTTTTCAGCGGTCGGGTGGGGGGATAACAGCTGGTAAAGAAATACAGCCAATGCAAGCGGTGACTTTTCGTGAAGACAGGTCTTGTGCACATTGTTTAAGAAGCACATGCGAACAAAAGATATATAGAGAAGGATTAGGGCTCTCTGACGCTATGTTTTGGAACAGTTAATAATGGAGCTGAACAGATTGCAGAGTCTAGAATTGCCGTTATTATCATCATTATAACGAAAAGAAATGTCTAAAAGAGCATTTGCATTAAAGGACATCTGGATGAAAAGTATGGAGCATATTCATTGACTTGATAAAACTCCTATATAAAAGGCACTTAGAAAAGGTTATTCAAAGCATGAGGAGCAAATAGAAATACATTGTTTTACCATTTCCTCTTTCCATCTTTTTTTTCTAACTCAGACAGTTGTGTTTGGCATTTAACAAAAGCTTTTAGCTTTTCAATCCAGCCTAATTTCAGAGCACAATAGGACATTTTACACTGTAACTTTCCAATCCGTATGCAGCATGAACTTTTCGTGTCTTTTGTGACAGTCGATGATTTCCGTTTTTTTTTTTTTTCTTTTTTTTTTACCTGAGAAATTACAGTGATCACAGATGCATTATGGCAGGCCAGTTTGCCACAGCTTCCTCAGCTCTGCAAAGTGTGAGCTGCCGGGCTGTGAGAGAGGCGGACGGGGAGAGACGGGCGAGGGGAGGACGCGGCTCCGGGCTGCACTTTTCTCTCTCCTGCACAGATGCAGTTCTGAACAGGCATGCTTGATACAGCTTCATGGGCCCAAAGGGTGAGGGGGGCCCAAAGCTGGACCCTCAGCAGTCAAATGCTGCACACAAAACTGCAGCTCTAAATTCTCTGAAGTGTTTGATGGATTCTGACAAAAGTGAAACCAGCTGATTGTTTGGGTTTTTTTCTAAAGCTGTATAGTATTGTGGTTTTTTTGTTTTGTTTTGTTTTTTCATTTTTACTGGTGTGATTTTGTCCCCATACACGCCGGTTGAGCCCTCAGAGGGAGGGGCAATGAAGCCTGAAAACTGAGAATTTATTGCCAGCGACAGCTTCACTGTAATTATTGTCCATATGACAATTAATATTAAGTACTGCAAACTTGAATTATAAGTATTTTTAGCCAAAATTCACATGAAATATAAAATGTGCTCGTACTGCAGAACAATGGACCTACATATTTTAATACACAATGTTATCTACTGTAATATTGTACATATTATATTATACTATTAGATTATCATTAATGATGATTAGAGTTGAATTTCACAGTTAAGATGGAGCAAATTCAAACTGTCATATATTAATCCACGAGAATGCATTGTAATGATCATCACATGTTTTGTAAAGAAAATGCTAATCTTGTAAAGCCATCAAATAAATGTAGAGAAGTAAAAAGTATGATACAGTATTTACTTCTGTTGAGTAAAAGCATACAATGGAAATACTTAAGTACTTCAAATATTGAATGTACTCAAGCACAGTACAACAATGAGTTTCCCCTTTGTAAAATAAAATAACTTCAAGGATGGTATCTTAATACGATTTGGCCCCACCCGTTCCCATAAATAAAAGGGAATGCGTCAATCAAATCAAATCAAACTGAATCAAGTCTAATCAAAAAGAAACCAAGTTTAATCTAAAATGATCACATTTATTGTCACATCACACTTTACCTGAGTGTAGGCTTGGGTAAAAATAAGTAGGTGTACAGTCCTCCAACAATGCTGGATTAAAAAAAGAAAGAAAGAAATGCATGTTAAACATGCAAGCTGTGCAATAATTTAGTTTATTCAGTTTATTTAAAGAAATTTAACAATAACAATAACAAAAATCCCCAACAAACCACAGTGCAAAACCATCATCATCTTGACAGACAACCCATTGATGCGCATGTAAATGCACACACACTCACTCAATCACTCAATTGCACACAAATAGACAAGACAGTAAACAAATATCAACATGTGTAATACATGTATCCAGAGCTCTAAAAACAAGTAGTCAAAATGTCAAATGAATGCTGACAAGACTCATTAAATAGACACACAAACTGTAAACTTTACTCAGAGACAGCACACTCTAAATGAGACAGACTCTGCAGTATATGACTATCAATCTGTGCAAATACACATTTAGCATCCAATACACCGTCCCCATGAATGAGACATAATCAAATTATTACAGTACATGCTGATACATAATACATCTCATAACCTGCCTGTGGCGTCTCGGCCCAAGCTGCAGGTGTGTTTATGTGAAAAAAAAGTGCACGTAGTGGAAGACACATTAAGAGACATCGAGCCATAAATTAAAGTCATCAGCATTTTAAATGAATGTGTTTCCTGCCGAGACGTCTGATATCACTCAGAATATATTTACCCTCAGACAATGTGCCAACAGCGTGGATAAGAGACAGCTGCTGTTACTTGCATATACCGTGGACATTTTCTTTTCTTTCTTCTTCTTCTTTTTCAATGAGCCCACCCACACAAATCACACCTCATTCAGAAACGCACAGGAAAGAGATTCAGAGGTTAAACATGCACACACAAACACACACTGTGCTGCTGCGCGGCTTGCCTCCCTCCCTGCCATTTCAACGTGAAAATTTGGTCAAGACTTAAAAGTTACTGATTGGCTCAAGAATAACGGTGAACGCCGCATGCATCATCCTTTAGAGAAGCTTGATTTTCACATTAAAACAACAACAAGGCCAACAGAGACGACCCCCACAGCATTAATCATATACGTTTTCTTCAACTTCCTGTTTTTGAGCTGAAAATAACTCCTCAGCCTCGGGAAGCTGCATTCTGGTTCTTGTGTGTAATTGGTTATACGGGAACCCTCCTGTTAAATGTTCCACATTTTCAATTTCAATTTTCTTCAAGTGAGGCATAATTTTAGATGTGAGTTACCAGGGGGAAAGGAAGGATAGTGGAAATGCAACAGCCAGTACACTTATTTGTCAGTGTGTGTGTGTGTGTGTGTGTGTGTGTGTTTGTGTGCGGGAGTTTTTGCTTGTGTGTGTGTGTGTGTGTGTGTGTGTATGTGTGTGCACATACTTATGTAATGTGAAGAAATTCAATTAACTAACATTTTTCTTGATCATTTCCAAAAAAAAAAAAAAATTGCAATTTCACAGTTGCAGTCATACAGTAGCTCAGCATTTTCTAGTAATGACCTCCTCTTGTATGCCCCAGCATCAGGCTGTATGATGATAAAGAGCAGAGGATGCAGTCTTAACAAGTGTATTTGTCTGTGTGTGTGTGTGTGTGTGTGTGTGTGTGTGGAAATGAGGCGGGTATTCAGTCACTCAGAAGTTCATCTTCATGTGAACGGGACACAGCCGAGTCCTTCTGCGGGGTCGTCAAGCCCTCTCCTCTCCTCGATGTGAAATCAGGGACACAATTATTTTGCCACCCCAACCCTCCACCCCCCAAAAGAAAAAAAAAGACCTCAAAGCTTAAGGGAAGAGCTTAAAAAGAGGTCACCTGAACTTGCCTCGCTACCCTCTCACGCTCCCAATTCAGTCGGAGGCAAATGGCCTTGGTGGGGGACTGAGCGGCTGTACACATTACAGCCCAGTCTCAACAGCCAGAGCCGAAGCAGGCCTGTAATTTCTGCCATTTGAGAGTGTGAGCTGAAAAGCAGAGTGATGGCCACTTTTCTGTTATTATTTCTTTGGCAGAGTGCTGGCTGAAGGAAACAGCCGTGCTTTAAGAACATGTCCATCAGTCGCTGGCAGTATTTGGAAATGGTATTTGTAAAAGTAACTCTGTCATGTTGTATCGTTAACTTTGAAGAGCAAGCGCGGCTGCACATGTTACAGTATATAATATCCCATCCTGCGTTTGCCCTCCTTGCCCCCCCTGCGTCTCGTGGCGGCAGCAGCTCTTGCCTGGCCCCGCCGCTGCAGAACAACAGAGCCGCTCAGATCCATGACTGACAGGCAGCAGGTCGCCAAAAACTCGCCGTGTGGCTGAAAGCGTTCGCATTATCAATGCGGTCGAAAAAGGAGTAGCATGTTCGCAAAGTCAAAGGCCGACGTGCCCGGAGACCACGTGCCAAGAGGGAAACGCCGGACAGAGTCAGAGACATCAGGAGTTTCAGACCACTGCAGTGTTTCCTCATTCGGTGACAAGAAATATGAGTCCAAACAACGCTCGACAAATCACCACCGCTGGCATTTACATCTAAATATAATACGAATACGAATA
>JBCAUF010000032.1:25721507-25743980 GCA_038406115.1 Haemulon aurolineatum
AGAAAGTTTGATGTGAAACAGGTTTTTAAATAAAGTAGCCCAGTGAATTTAGAAGCACACAGGTTCTGTTTTGTTTTGTTTTTTAATGTGGTATGAATAAGTATCGAGAATCGTGGAAATTTGGTATCGATTACTGAAATTCTGTTATCGCGACAACCTAGTTTAACGACCAAGGCGGGGGGGCATGCTTTTGAGACCTCTTAGGGGAGGCTCACTATCCCACACTTTGAAAACTCCTGACCTACACCATTTGAAATATTAAACCCAGTCATTGGCAAATCCATCAGATATTAGTAGATTAGTAACTTTTCATGTAAAGCACTTTTGGCTTTTGTTTTGATAACTGATATCTTTCATTTCTTACTTAGTGTACAGATATAGACCGGATGAGTCTTATGTTTAACATAAATCCACAAGAAACTATTTTCTCTCTGGGTTTTTTAAATGAGATGTGTATTTTTTAATGTGTATTTTTATTCTGATAGTCTTAAAACATCTTAGTCACTCTGGAGGACGACCACAAGATGAATGCACCAATGCTGGTCACTCTGTTTTTATCAGCTGATATTGCCTCATATTTACAAGATGCACATGCAACACTGTGGGGTATGGTACAGTATATAGGGTATACATAATGTTTTATGTATGTATATCCCGACCTGTCGAGTATTTATCTTTCCATTTATTGATCCTAAAGCCTATTAAAAGAACAATGAAATCCTCTCTGCGTCAGAGTAAAGCAGAGAAACCGTTCATGGACCAGTGTGCTGTAGTGTTTATTTTACAAAAATAAATAAATGACATCTCTCCTTTTATGTATCAATAGGCACTAGGTCAATATGTTTACTTATATGTGTTACAATGTATCTGCTGAGACTGAGTACATACAACGGGACTAGGTAGACACAGTGTGGCCTTGAACAGAGAAAATTGGCACACTGGTCAAAATAGCATTCAAACCACAAGGGTGAGGGAACAGAGCAGGAGCTAAAACAACCAGGAGGAGAAAAATTATCCTGCACACTCCAGAATAGACCTATTTATATGTCATCCCAGAACAATTGTGCAGTGTCACTTGATCTGTGCACTTTTCATAGACATGAAGTGTCAATGCCCTACATAACCTCGACATGAAACCGTATGTCTTATCTCAAGGCATGTATGGGCCCATTCATCCTTTCTCGCCACTGTCACAGCTGTGACAAGTACATGGCTACATCAAAACCCAATGTGAGGATCTCAATGAAGCGGACTAGAATGGATGTAAGGTGAAAAAAATCTTTATCACAACTCTTTTTTAAAAATCACATCAGTAACAGAAATCAACATGGAGGACAGCAGCATCCAGAAAAAATGATGCATTATGTGCATATCACTCAAAATAAACAGAATGTTTGCTTAAATGTAATTATACAACTGTTTATATTAACAGCAGAGACTTGATCAATTATGCATTAAATAATCTGTGGCTTATATCTGGCTATCTGCCAGAGAGATGTGAACAAATGACAGGCCTTCCCTGCTATTCACAAACAGCAGGGCCACTACTACGTCTGTGCCAAATAAGCTTTTCAAAATGGGTTACATGGCCTGCCTGCATCCTCTCATCCTCTGCATGTTTCACTGATGTAAACAGCCAACAGGGCCCAGAGTGGCCTTGCAATGCCTCTGTGGAGAATTTTCACAGCCTCAGATGCAGGACTAGCTTGCCTGCTGCTGAGAGGAGTGGGGGGCGGGGGGCTGCCCTGACGTGTCGCCTGACGAAAAATAACAGAGCTGGCAAAAGGCTGAGAGCACTTCACGCAGATGTCACCTTGTTTTGATTTAGAAGGAGGATGTATAAAATGATCCATCTGACAGGCCTGGCAGCCCGTCCTGACAGTTTGTACCCATCCGACGAAGTGACTGACTGCGCCGTCTGACGAGCAAAGTTGCTGTTATTGTGAAAACGCCAGAGTCTGCCGATAACAGAGATTTATTACAAGATCGGTACATTTGGCCTAATGTAATGCGCAGAGGCCTCCTCCTCCCTCACAGCAGCAGCAGCTGTTGAAAACGAGCTGTCTGAGACTGTTGTGCTCAGGGCAAACGCACGCGCGTGCGCGCGCGCACACACACACTCACATCTGAATGGTTGCTTCTAGGCTGGAAAAAATGATTTACGAATTCTGGAAAAGACTTCTAGAACAGTGCCACCGAAATCACGCGAGAAAACACAACAATGCCATTTTTATTCTATTTTGGTGCTCACTGTAGTCAAACACTAAACGGTACTACATTGTAAAAAGGTTAACAAGTTTGGCTCGTGTCCATCTTGTAGCCAGCTCATCCTGCCGTTTCCATTGCAACATTAGTCACAAGGAACAGCTAGGTTGGCTAACATTAGCCAGCTAGCCACAAGGCTAACTACTGTATTTGCTCAGGAGGCAGCTCGCTGTTAGCTAGCCCCTATTCGTTAAATACCATTAGTTAGCTTAAAAGCTGAGCCCTGTCTATGCGTCGCCACCTTCCAGTACAAACTACGGAGAACGTCAGAGGCACGTCAGTTTACTGCAAACAAATAACGTCATAAACGGTAAATAAACAATGGAGAAAGCCGTGTTGTTGAAGGTGAATGTCAGTGTGGTGGTGGTAAGACCGACTGTCGGGGTTTAGCGAGTTCACTGTCACCCGTTTGGGAATTCCTCTGCTCATTTGTGAAACAAAGCAAGGTTACAGGACAGGAGAGGCAGCTCAGACTAGATTTACCAGGAGTGCACACACACACGCACACAATCAACATAATCGCATAGTGTGTGAGTGACTATGAGTGTGTGTGAGTGTGTGTATGTGAGAGAAAGAGAGAGAGCGAGCGAGAGAGAGAGAGAGACAGAGACCCCCTCCGCAACAACACAGTGACAGATCAGAGCTGAGACCCTCTGCTGTCCTGATCATCAGGGACGAGGCAGCCCCTCTAACCTTTGTAATGGACCCGCAGGTTGTTCTGTGACAGCCCAATGTAGCTGTATTTATCCTTGGGGCTCCAGGATCGGGGCAGGGGGGTCTCTTCCTCGTTCACAGCCGGGTAGAGCCGCTTCAGCCGCTCGTTCAGCTCGTGCTCCTGGTAGTTAAAGGCAGGATCCCCCAGCGGCAGGCTTCCCGCTCCGAGCTCTGCCATGTTCGGCCTCTGTTTCGTGTCTTATTGTTCGTTTCTCTCTATCCAAAGCTCCGCGTCAGTCCGCTGGAGCTGTAGGCTGAGAGTGAGAGGGACTGAGGGGAGAAAATAGCAGTGGTGTGACATCCCCGGATAAGCAGTAGAATGTGCTGTAGGCTCGAGCGGTGCCGTTTGGGTACTGTAGTTCAGCCACGCGCTCGCTTTTATGAGAAACTCTCCAGAAACGACTACACGGCTCCACCACGGTAGCCCCGGTGTAGGGCTTCCACTGTAAAGAGCAGCTGGGAAATGTAGTTTTTTAGCAGTTAAATTTATTGACAGTTTTTTTAGAGCATTATATAATTTAATAATGCTCACCTCTTAATTTATCTACACGTAACAGATGCGCAGAAGAAAGTGGGACATATTTGTGTTTGCTAGCTAAATGAGAAGTCATTGACAGCATTAATAAAAACATTATTTCCACAACAAAAACAAAGTGCAATAAATATGCATAATACAATAGACACGTAGTTGTTCAAATGATTTTCCCATATGCTGTTTATCTTATCTTCTGTGCCATTATTTTGGCTATTACGTCGTAAAGCACAGACGTTAAGACTTTATGATATTACAAAGTAGGTTACACTATTGTTAATGTATTTACCATGTTTTCGTTTTTGGCTCTAGTCAGGGTTGGTGGCTTATACACACAGGTTAGAAAACGATGCAGCCCCCTGTTTAGAAAGTGCCTTTATGTTCGTGGTTTGAGCGGAAAGTTATAATCTTACACAACTTAAAAACTAGTTAGGCGCGCCGCGGTCGACTATGTGGGGTCCTGCGTCCTGCTGTGCGTGCGCCGCTGTCGTTACCATGGAAACGCCATTACAAAGCTGTGTTCTGTGATGCTAAAGCCAACCTTGAGCTAAAGGAACCAGACTCAACAATTTATGAGACAACAAGCGCTCGCTTTGCTACCGCTCAGCCTTGATATAACTGTCAGAGATGTCACCACACAAAGACACCAAATTTCCGCCTTTAATACCGTCACCAAAACAAAGGCGAGTGATTAAAAGAAGACAGGGGAACTTAAAGGTCGAAGGATTGTAATATATTTACGAACTATAATTAAAAGTGACTTAGCTTTGATCTTTTTAATTTTAGATATGACCGACAAAATGACACTGTGCAGACATCAGAGGAAGGGCAAAAAGAAGAATGTGTTGGTGCTGTTTCTGTCCAGCCTGCAGCGAGAAAGGTACAGTAAGCAGGTTCATCACACCTGACAGAAATTCACTCACTCACCTTACATGCAGTAGAACAAGTAACACGGATTGCTGTATTTTAAATCTTCCACTCAGAAAGGTCTGTGTGTGTGTGTGTGTGTGTGCGCGTGTGCGTGTGTGATAACCACCATAGCTGTGCTGGACAGATAGCAGTTACATTTATGCAGGCCCGAGAAGGAAGCCCCGACTCCTGATGCACCTGGAGAGCTATGTAAACAAGGAGCTGCATACTGTTAGCACCCATGCACCAAAATCTCAGGAACTGAAATTACAGGTGGTCTGTTTATTTGTTTTTTCAATAAAGCCAGAAGAAATGTGTAACATGCCTTTTCTTGTCAGTCCAAGCACTCACGAGTTTTAATCTGCTGTGGCCACAGGTCTATCGTGACGTCTTTGGTCATTTCATCAAAGAGTTCAAAACCTATCAACCCCTTCTCTCGGCCATCAAAAAGGAATATGAAACCACTTTAGGTCAGTAGCTCCGTGAATAAGCCTAACTCATTTTCATTTCCTCAGAAGAATTTTACCAGAGAAACCCTCTTCTGAAAGAGAGAGCCTGAAGTGCTATAAAATGGAGGGATCTTTGAAAACAGAGATCAGTTATGATAAAGGAAATCACGTCTTTGAGGATGACCAGAAATGTCATGCAGTTCTACAAGAAAAGTGCAAGTTTGCTTGGCTCACAGTGAGTCTGTGGCATCCAATCAAGGCATCATTTGTGAGAGCAAATCTTGATTCAGAGGTTAGAGAAGGAAGCGCTATAAAAACAAATAGTTGTTGGCAACAAATAAATGTTCATGGAAATGTAAAGATTTGACTTTAGTGTTGTAAACAGTTCATTTGAAACTACAAGTTGCACAGACAAGGTAAAGTTACTGCCTGACACTACAAATGAATTTCCCCTTGGGGATAAATAAAGTAATTCATATTAGTATTCGTATTTGTACGGTGCTGTCTGAGCTATATTTAAGGAATTGAGTCAGAAAAATTGGAAACATGGAAAAATCATATGGAGAAAATAACCTGACCAATGTTACTCATTCTTCAGATTTGTAAGTTTAATAATGGAAAATAATTTTTAATTTGCATCAAGTTAAAAGCGGCTGAAAAACCATCAGACAAAAATATTCTCAAATGTCAATCTCACAATTTCATGACTCTGAAAGTCTTAACTTGACAATTAATTTCCTTGAAACCTTTTGAAATATATTTCTTAATAAAAAACCAAAAAATTGAATGTCTATGTGGAACTTAAATTCAGGAGTTCAACCATTATTGATTCTGAGTACAAAATATAGATAAAATCATAAGCTATGGTGCTTAACAAAATAACAAAATTATCAAAGCGTGACAAGTTAGCTACAGTAATTTCACACACAGGACATACTTTATAAACAGTTGTCGTCTTTTGTTTTGATTAAGCAGGATGCTACCAAACACAGTATTCAGATTTATATTGCCTTTAATGTCACTGAACATGATTCAACGAAATTTACATTACTCCACCCTGCTTCAGCATACAAAAAAACAAGACAAGAGATAAAAATAGAACAGGTCTTATATACAATATAGAAAAAGAATAGGAATAAGATGCAGCAAGTTTAAAAAAAAATACACCAAAGAGGTTAGAAAAGTGCATATGTGTATGTGCTCACTGAAAATGCTGAATCATGTTCTGACGATGTTTCATAAATCTATCAGTTATTAGACAAGTGACAAGTGTGTTCATCACAACAAGTGATTGATGTCTTCAAATATCTTAATTTGCCAGACAATCAGAAGTTTAGAAAAGGGCCTTTGCAGTAGGTAATGAAAATAGCATATAATCAATTACATTTAATAAAATAATTGTTTCAGCCCTGAAGTTTAATGTAGATCCCTTTAATGCATTTTACATCTGCTCAGTGTATCAGCAGGATCAAATCCGAGAGCTGGAACCACTGCGATCCCATCTGAGGCTGGTGACAGAGGAATGTGACAGGAAGATTCAGTCTCGCTGGGCAGAGGAGCAGGCTGAGATCGGAGCCTTGAAAAGGGAGAAGAAGCAATTGCAGAGGGACATTGAGGCCCTGAGGGAGAGAGAAAAAACCATGCAGGCAGTGGTACATGCCATACTTGTATTATACATGTATTTATTTATTCATTCATGTGAGTTTTTAGGGAGTGCAAGTTGTTGCGATTGACTTTCACTCCTTAACTCCTTCAGCTAAAGCTTATTTATTTACTTATCTCAAACGTGTATGAAAAAGCTCATGGAGAGAGACCTCTTTATCCCGAAAAATGTTTTGAGATACAGCTCAGATAATAAGATCAATGGTGAAGTTTTTCTATTCTGTCTCACCCACCTCACTATCCTCTATTCCTCTCCAGGTGGACCATCTGCAGTCTGAACTCTCCAGCCAGTATCTGCAGTACCGGGAGGAGCATGATGCCCGCAAGTTGCTGATCTGGCAGCTCAATGACCTAACAAGAGGCTCTGTGAAGGAGGAGCATCCTGCAGATGAAAATGCAGGTAGAGCTGTAACCTTTTGTTGAATACACTCGATTAGTTGATAGAGAGAATTCTCTGGTTCCAGCTTTTCAAATGTGAATATTTTCATGGTTTCATTAGTGTCCTAAGATTGTAAACTGAACGGGTTTAGAGTGTCCATCAGACGAAGCAAAACTTTTGAAGATGTCACCTCAGGCTTTGGGATGTAATGTGTTGTCAAGGGCATCCTTTTCCCAGTGTCTATCTTGTGCTGAGATTTATTTCTACTTTGAAAGAGGAGACAAAGGACTCTGTGGAGCTGCAGCTCGCTCTGAAGGTGTGTCGGGCAGACCTGACTAAAGCCCAGGAGGAGCTGAACAGGATGAAGGCAGAGTACTGGGATTTCGTGCCGCGATGCAACTGGGACACCCTGGAACAAACACACAAACAGACCCTCCTGCAGGTGGCATACAGACATATGCAATATATTGTACACACAATGCACACATGCATGTGCACGTACATAGACTAGATCGTAACAGTCTTTAACACGCTCTCATTTTTGGTGGTTTCCAGTTGAAGACCCTGCAGGGTGACTTTGATCAGTTGAAGCGTGAGTATGACACCCTGCTGGAGCTCCAGAAAAAAGGCAACGTGCAGAATGAGATGCATGACCCCATCACTGTGCAGGTACTTCACAATGCCTGTGGAAGCAACATTGGCACAGTGCCTTATGGTCAGTTGGTGAGGAGTTGTGTCGGTACAGGTGCACCTATGTAAATGTGTGGCAGTTTATCTGCTCAGATAATTTTTTTTTTTTAGTGTTTGAGTCTAAATCGAGAAGTGAGTGATGTGCTCAGATTCGTTTCAATGAGTCGCACTAACCTTGTTCAAAGGAATAGTTTTGGGTGAAGAAGAGTTATATGAGAAGAGGGATATCATGCTCATGTCAGTCCGTTTAATATGAAGCTGGAGCTTAGCTTAGCATAAAGACAAGAAACATGGGAAACAGCTAGCCTGGTTCTGTTCAAAGATAATCTAAAATCAGCATAGCAGTTTTCAAAAGTTTTAAAGTAGTTTTTTGATGGGTTATATCACTTTTAGAATTTAGCTTTTGAACAGATTAAATAAACATTATATATGGCAGAGCCAGCCTCGCTGTTTCTAGTGTTTTTGCTGAGCTAAGTTAACTGATATACACTAGAACAGTATCAATCTTCTCAGATAGCCCTTAGAAAAAAGACAAATATGTTTATTTCCGCAAATGCTGAGCTCTTTCAAAAGCCGTTTGGTGCCTTACAGATGGATGAGACTGTGTCCCAACAGCAAAGCCAGACTCAGTCCAACCAGCTAAAAGTGCTGATTGACTCTGATGCCGCAGAGAGCAGCACACTCACTGTCCACGAGTTCAGGTGATATAAAGAGATCAATTCTTTAAAAGTCAAGTCAGTTTTAATTATATAACCTACAATCACACTTGAGTCAGACCCTCAGTCTGTAGACCCTCAATTCAGTTAAGAAAAAAGTTTTTGTTCTCTGTGGCTGCCTCTGTTTTCCTCTGTCAAAAGACTCTTTTGTGCATGTGCATGTATGTATAGGGCGGCGCTGAGGACAGCGTTCCCTCTGAAGTCAGATCAGGAAATAGATGAACTTGTGGCCTCGGCTCAAAGCGAACCAGACAGCAACAATGATGCCATCTCCTCTCAGAGGCTGCGCAGTATGGTACGTATGAGCAGACTTTCAGACCGATAGGATTATTTGTAATTCACATGATGCAATCCATGTCTCATGTCTACAGCCTCAGACCAGTTGTGCTCTGAGTTGGTGAAAAAGTTGAATTCATCTTCAATATTTACAGAAATTCTGGCCACCAACACCAGTGTCTTCACAGAAAATAAAAAGAGTCTGAGTCGCTTTCTCCTCACTTTCCATGATTTGACTTTGAATTTACTGCTCCAACAGCTCGCAGAATGCAGTGCAGCTGCCTTACCTGCAGCTCTTGAGGAATCCGAAGAAAATGCTGCGTCAAATCACTTTCCAGCCAGCGACTAATATAATGTTGTCAGGGAGGACATTGAAGAAAAAAGTGGTGTATGGAACCTTAATTCATGAATCACAGAATATGGATTGTGACCGCGATACATTTTCTTGAACAGTTCCTGTCACTTTAAGGGCTGTAAATGTATCTACAGTCATATTGTATGATTATTCATCATCATTGCCTGCGATCACATTCACCACCATTGTAATGGGAGTTGCAGCAAATGTCAAAATCTGGATATGGAATCACATATGGAGACCTGACCTTATGATGTCATTGTAATCTCAATGTGTGCCTCGTAGAATGGGTTAATAGGCTCCTGCCAGGTGCAACTTATCAAAATATGAATAAAAATCTCAAAATATAAGTCACTTTCAATTTAAGATGTTCTGTCAGGTGTCTTTTTATTAGTAGGTGTCTTACAACATCTAAATACATCTTGGGATTGCAAGGAGAAAGTAAGAAAACCAGCCGGCCTCAGTGTCCTTGAAGTACACGGTCTGGAGAAAGAGATTAATGAATGTGCTGTTAATGATAAAGTAACCACCCCAGATAAGCTCCTTTCAGACACGGGACAGTAATCTGTCAATGCCAATTTTACTGTACATGTTGACGTTATGTCTGAAAATGTCCACCAGGCCGTTTTCACCTAAAAGCCTAATCAAATATCGTAAACATTGTCTGCCCGACTGGAGACTAAATGAACGCAACCACAATGTCAAATAAACATAGAGGATTTTTAACACACATTACAGCACACAGGAACAGCTTGACTCTCATCCACTGGCTATATAACTATGTGAGATGCACTACTTGCAAAACAAACAAACAAACAAACAAAAAAATATTTCAAAAGGTCTTCTTTAGCACATTGACCTTTTCATATAGATAATTAACAGAGCAGACAATTGGCTTTGCAAAATAATACAGCTGTAGTGTTTCCTACAAATAAGAAGTAGTTGGTCCACCAGCTGCAATGTGTAAAAGCAGTTTCTTTTTCATTATTCGTTAAGGAATAAATATTGTTTGCAGCCATTTGCCACAAAATCACATCAGATAAAAAAAACATTATCTATTTATTAATGTAATCAGTTAAGATTACAGATAAGCCTCCTCTGACTGAATAACAACGACAATAAAATAGCATGTATTTACATGTGCAGCTTGGAGACTGGGGTGTTTGTGAATAAAGTGTTGAGGGCTGGAAGACTGCCAGCAAGTTAGGTTAATATAACCGGTTAGGTTAGTCCCTTAGTCCACAGGCGATCGATTTAGTGTTTATATTGTTGCTATTTTTCCTAACTAGACCATTTATGTAGGCTGTTTTGGCTATCTGACAATATTTCAACATTACTTGCCACGAAACAAGGAAAATAATGTCAATTAAACTCTTTATTTTGATTTTACTTTTGAGATATCGTTCCAAGTCATGCAAACTCAACATATCTGTCGAAAACTGTTCGCGCATAGAGACTACAATCCCCACAATGCAACGGGCCGGTTGTCGTTTTTAGTGCGTGCGCTCGTTACGGAGCAGAACTCGCACTGCCATTCGTGAAGTCTGCCTCGGCGTTGGCTAGAGGTAAGTTTTTATTACTTATTTTTAGGAAAGCCTACAATAGAGTAGTGAATGGAAACATTGAGGAAAACAAAAAGCCCTTGTTTAGTCTGACATTTGAACAAGTATGAGGTAATACAAGTGGTTCATTTGACTGCTCCTGCCCGGTTTGGAGCTAACGCTGGGCACGCCTATGTGGGGTAGCTGCTCCTGGGTTCCAGAGCTGTGCGCGCGGGCCCGCAGGAGGAATCAACACTTGCAGGGTAAGGGGATATTTTTAGCAACCGGCGAACAGGCCAACGCCAGCCGGCCGCTCAGCTAACGCCTTGAAATATAAGTTATCTGACGTCTAACATTAGCCGGCGCGGGGGGAGGGGGCGTGTTAGGTAGGTATATGAACTGTCTTTGCCAATATGGGCGAAGTCAGCATTAGCAAACAAGACAGCTCGCATGCTAACTCGCAGGCTAGCCCACAAGCTAGAAGCGGTCAGTTAGCTTACATTATTAGCCGTATGAGCTAGTCTATTTATAAACACAGCCAGAAAAACAGGTATTTTGCTCTGCCCTTGCCATAGCTGTATAAACGCTGCCCGATTGCATGAAAGTTCCGTAGTTAGCGACGCTAATGCTTATGTGAAATTGTCTCGACTTCAGCGCTCATTTGCAGAGCTCTCAGATTGTTCCAGTAACAACAGTGTGCCGTGCCGTGGGAGCATGTGACCTGTGCTGTCAGTGTCACCAAGCCGGCGTGTTCAGCGAAACTCATTCGGACCGTTTTTTAATGTTGTGAGGTGTTGTCTCCCGGTGTGATGGTACTCGCATTTGACTGCACCAGGGTTTGACAGTAATCCTGAGCGTGTGTGTTTGTTGTTGTTTTGTTTTTCAAAGCGTGCTCAGCTTTTGGCCTCTAACCCTAACCCTAATCTGTATGTTTCGGATATTTTGGCGTTTTTGACACTTTTTTTGGTCTACGTTACACATCATGTATGCAACTTGTACACTGATCATTACATTGCTACATGTGAGTCTAGAGCTGCATTAATTACCAACTGTTTTGATGATTGATTAGTCAGTTTTAGTAATTTATATGATGAAAAGAATTACAATGTCTACTCTTCAGCTTCCGAAATGTGGATATCTTCTGGTTTCTTGGCTCCTTTCTGACAGTAATATATATGTTTAGGCAGAAATTTGAGGATGTCATCTTAGGCTTTTGGAAAATTGGAATATAGTTGAAACTGCTTTAAAAGGGTGTGACCCTTAACCGATAAAAAAAACCCAGGCTGAACAAAACATTAGAAACACCCGCTAGATCTCCCATAGGTAGATGGATATTGGACTTTTGTGGCTGATAATAATATTAGGGAGGGAAACAATTCTCATTGATATACTGGGTGATATTATTTGTGTACAAAACAAGCACACAAGCTGTCAATCAAACCCTGGTGTGGACCAAAAACCCAATGGAGACTGAAAGAGAATTTGATTTCCCCATGAGAATCCTGACATGTTGGATGACATCGTTAAAACTGGCCAATCAACAATTTACCTGTCAGTCAGTCATATCATGTCCCTCATCATCAACACACATTCTCTTTTGCGTCCTCAGAGTGTTTATACAGAGTTTCAGTCATTGACTGCAGATCAGTCCAAATTTATCATAAGACACTAATGAAGACTACGCTCACAATACAAAACAAATTCACCACATTTCTGCCAGGGGTGAGCGATACGATGATCTTAGATCGTGAAGGATTAGAACGAGTCGACGATCTGACAAAGCCGAGAGATCGCAGAATCGTCCATAGGGCCGTTATATATGTTGCAGTTTTATGCCTACGCAAAGACGCATCAGATGTCCCACGTCTGTTCGCGTCCACCTGACCAACCAATAATAGTGAGTTACAGACAGTAACGTAGATTTTTACCCTCACCAGCCTCTGTGTTTGATCGTGTAGAGGGAGTGGTGACTGAAAGTGAAACGGGGGGAGTTGGTCCCTAAAAAGAACTTGGTGTGTAATTGTTTTGGCTTTTCCCCCCAAATGGCAAAGCGCAAACAACGGTCGTTTACAAAGTTTGCACAGACACGGCAAAACAACAAACCAGTTCAATTGCCCTAAAGAGACAGCATTCTTAACAGTGGGCTGAGAGCCAAGCGGCGAGGAGACCGGCCACACCGCAGTCAAAGGCAACAGCTGGTTTAGCTCCAGCTGTTGTCTCTGGCTGTGGTGTGGCCTATAGATTCCACATGGCCCAACAAATGTACTCATTGTTGACCTAGTCTTGTTCAGAAGTATTGCAGTGTTTATTCACTTATGGCCTTGATGTTCTGGTATGTGGTCAAAATATTTTCCCCCCTGCAGGCCAGGTGGCATTGTCCCTGAAATGATGAAACTCCAGGCCTGGCTAAGATAAGCCTGAACGTCACAGCGAATGATTCAAATCACTGCCATTTTCAACCTAATGGCCTCAATGACATGAATAAGGAGGCAGCTGTTATCCACCTGTTAGGGTTTCATTTTGGCCGTCACTCTCTTTTTGTCACCCGCTTACCTTCCGCCTCTCCATCTTCTCAGTGTGTGTTGCAGGGTGAATCAGGATGGAGGACCACCGGTGTGTGTGGGAGCAGATAGGAACCAGCTTCGTGCAGCACTACTACCATTTGTTTGACTCGAATAGGGCACACCTTGGAACCATATATGTGAGTATGGCAGAACCAAGTTTCTTCTGAAGTGTTCACACGATTTTATGATGTCATCAGCTGGAAAAGATTTGCCTTGGGTTACTTGTGAAAGTTTGACTGCTGTATCAGATGTGTCTATTAGGCCACTTTGTTGCTTGCTGCTGCAGACAGGTTGAAGTGAGGATCAGGCCACTTTTCAATCCCAAAATCAAGAAAATAAAACGCTTGATCTTTCCTCCTGCCAGTATGGCGCCAGAACAGAGCAGAATCGTGCATGTATTCCTCCAGAGCTCCCTGACTCTCAGCAGCTGCCTGCTGAAGCCTCTCCCTGCACTGCACCCAGGTCCCCACCCAACACTCTGCAAAGCCGTGCGATATGCACAGTACGCATTCAAATGTTGATTTTCAATTTGAACGCCAATGTTATGAACAAAGCATAGAGGCTTCGAACCATTCGGAACAGCCCTACTTGCCTCTGGACTGCACCTGCTCATTATTTATTATTTCTTTTATGAATGCAACACAAATCTAACAAGATACACTAGCTGAGTATCTGTAATTCAAGACTGAACCATTTATTAGACTAAAAAAATCTATTTTTCCTCTATGAAAGTTTTTAAATATACATAAAACGTTACTCTATGCTGCCACCCCTCTTGTTGGTGTTCAGCAAATGGTCCCACTAATGGTTATAGCCAATGGGGAACTGACTCGAAAAGCAGGGTCAACTGGGGTGTCCTCATTCCAACAACATGGTGAGCATTTTCACATTGTCAGTTTACTGTGCAGCACTTACATGACCTTGAAGGCAACACAGCTTTTTACGCCACAAATATTGGCCCCGTCATGTATGTTATGCCAAAATATTACTATCAACATTCTCATCGCACATCAACGATGTTTTGTTTCTTGCCGATGTTAAACACACATACACACGTGCTAGAGGTGTGCAGCGCCAGAGCAGGTGAGCGGAGGAAATAGACAGGACGCTCTGCTCACATGCTCTGACCGGCGCTCGGACGGCAGTTGGATCTCACAGTTATTTTAACCTTCTCTGTAGGAGATTTCCACCGTGTCCGTCTGCGCCGTGGCTGCCATGCAAGCCAGCTGTATTCACAGGAAATCACACAATCTGAACGTATGCGAGACCGCGAGATCCCGCGATAAACTGTGCATATAAAGGAAACAACAACAAACAGCTTACTTTTCAATTTACAGAGACTGCCGCCGCATACTAGTTTATTCTACTGTGACAGCATCAATCAAAATTTAACATGGTAATCTTTGCAAAGATGTTGTATTGGATTGCGATAGATTATACAAATTGTGAATCTGTTTTTTGATCACTCAAATGTTAGCAGAGATTATTGATTTACGTAGGTTACGTCCGCACGTATCAAAAAATATAATAAAAAAAAAAATTCTGTATTCCTCAGAATTACCAGTAAGAAGGACGCATTGCTGCCAAATAATTGCCAAAGGCATTTGGAGCTGAAATAAAGTCAATTCACTTTCACCATTTTTATAAATCTGATTTTGATAATCACTTAATTAAAATAATCTCAGTGATTTCTAAAGCTAAAAGCAAGGTCAAAGATTTTTTCCTTCAGCTTTTCAAATATGCCCCTTCAAATATCTCTGGGAAATTTAAATGGGCAAATAACTAGTTGTTTGAGATTTTACAGATGAAACAGTTAATTGGTATATTGATTATTAATGAAAAAAGAAATAGTGCCGAAGCATTGATCATCTTGTTCAAGCTGTGTAATTTTAACACAGATGAACTGTAATTTGTAGGGAATGCAAGTACTCAAAGGTCCTGCAAGTGATTCTGGAGTCATGTTGGCACACTGGGTTAACCCAAAGCGCCATGAGTATTTGATGACCAAGGACACAGCAATCTAGTGTCTTTCTCCAGAGGCACCTTTTAGTTTCTTTTTTAGAGATGGGTGTTGAACCTTTACTTCTGTGTAAGTAGGCTGTCATGCGCCAATGATACTTTGTGTATTTTATTTCAGTTTTATGAATCAAGTCATTATATAGGGCTTTATGGGAGCTAGTATCACTCAAATTATATGATGTGGGTTTGTTTGATAGACTTTGTATACAAGCCTTTGCGATTTATTTGTTTATTGTATTGACTTGTTCCTCTCTGTCTTGCTCCTCACAGACTGATACGTCATGCCTTACTTGGGAAGGACAACAGTTCATGGGAAAAACAGCAATTGTCGAGAAACTCGCTGTGAGTTTATCTGGTAACTTCATGTTGTGTGTAGAAGTAACGTTTGACAAAGTAAGAAACACACAGGCAGTGTCAGTCAGTACATTTACATACACACTAGAATCCACGTTACTCTGATTATATCTGGAACTGGACAAAAAAATGTCATGGCTTCTCGAAACTCTTACATCTCAAGTTTGAATGAAACTAGGATAAATTAGAGGTAAATGTTTTGAGTGCTTGTTTTCCTTCTCTGTCTGATATACCTGTGTTAATCTACCATTTGTCTACCTCTCCTGTGTGTGTGTGTGTATTTGTGCCAGAGTCTCCCCTTCACAAAAATAGAGCATAGTATAACAGCGCAGGACCACCAGCCAACTCCAGACTCCTGCATCTTAAGTATGGTTGTAGGACAGCTAAAAGTAAGTTGCATTCATACCTTACTCAAGAGTGTGCCATCTGCATCACAGCAAAATCATCACACACACTGAATTCTGAAGTGAATGAGGTTCATGTTAATGCATGTTTCTAATAATTTCCGTTCACCTGAACATCTAATTCTTCCTCTTGAATTCAAAAGGAGAAAGTCTTGAGAATCTCGTCTTGAAAAAAACAACACCAGCCAAACTATATTGATTTCTTCAAAGAGTACATTGCAGGGTCAAAATTGCTGCTATTACACATGTCGTGCTACTCTCCAACACCTGTAAACTAGTGTAGTTTCTCTTTGAATATCCACACAATGGCTGCCACAGCCTGTATATTCAGCATGTGCCTGCCTTGGATTGACTTGTACTTCTGATCTGGCGCTTATCCTCACTTGAGCCTGTTTTCCTGGAGTCCCTCTTTGGGGAAACCCCGTGCTAAGCAGGTTATTTTCTTTTCTGAATTCCCAATTACAGTAGGTATCAATGTCACTTTTTCCATTAAAGAAAACACAATGTTTTGAGAGGAAAAGCATTTAACACATCCATTAAACCTCAAGGATAGACACAGTGTGTTCTAGTGAGTAACACTGAATATAAACAGAGGACAAAGATTTTTTGTGAACTTTGTTTGTTTATAAGAAAACTTTTAAGCTGAACAGATTAGTTGTTGGAGCTGCCAACTAATTTCAGGTTTGTAGCATGGGTGGCATTGGTGGCATCATTTTCTCTGGCTGAATAGATGAATTAGATGTGTACAACTCATCAATGGAATCACTATAGTGCTGACTTCATCCTGAACCGCGGCTATCTCTGTTTGTGTGTGTGTTTGCAGGCAGATGAGGACCCCATCATGGGTTTCCATCAGAGTTTCATCCTGAAGAACCTTAACGACGCATGGGTGTGCACCAATGACATGTTCAGGCTGGCCATTCACAACTTTGGTTAACTCCCCTCCCCGCTCCGGTGGGCAGGGGGCACTGTGTGATGGAAGTATGGAGGGAGGGCAGGGAGGAGTTGAGGATGGGGAGAGAAGAGAGAACACTCATCCATCCCTCCCTCCTGCTATCTCATTTACACCTGTTTGACAAACAAGAAAACACCGGATTCTAGATGTCAATCACTGAACCTCATCCAGGTGGGTTTTTCAGACCACCCCAGCCAGTAGAACTGCAACATGTTACTTTGCTGCGAGCCAGCCGACCAATCAGATGCCCGTCTGCCACTCTGCCGATCTGCATGATGCTGGGAGTCCCTCATTACAATATCTACACTCAAGCCACCAGAAAGACAAACAGCTGACGCCATTAACTTGTACTCTGCTCTGCTCGCCACCCATCTTAACTTAGTTTAACGCATTCTTCTCTACTGTTGACTCCACTGCTGTCAACACAGTGCTGTTAGCAATGTTGTTGACTGGTTTATAGATTCGTGTTCAGTCGGCTTCTTCAGCTCCGACTTCTTGTGTTGTAAATTGTTTTTAGATTCCCCCTTTTGTGTTGCCTTAGTGTTTTAACTGGGTGTTATCTTCCTTTACATAATTGTTTACTTTACAATGGTTCGCTCTCATGTCAGGTTTTGCTCTTGCAAACCAAAGAGTCATGGAGGACATAAAGTTTGACCCTGCTGTGTGATTGGCTCTGATCCTGCATACTCTCTCTTTCTGTCTCTCTCTCTTTCTCGCTCTTTCTGTCTCTCTCAATCCCTGTCTCTTTCTCTCTCACACAAGTCTGGCAGGTACCATGGACTACAGCCACGATAGACAATAAAACCTGGACTTTTTTCTTAATGGTGTGGCGTTGTCTCTTCATGTTATTCTCTATATTGTTTTCCCAATCCCCCATTTATCTCTCCATAGCAAGTCTTCATATAAGTGTTGTCTTGAAGTGCATATTAATTTTGCTTTTTGAAAATTCCTCAGTTTGGGTGACCTTATTACAATCAAGTGTATGCACATGTCAGCAGGATCATTGACTGGCTGATACTGACCTTATTAACTGTATTAGCCAGATATGACCAAACTACTTGTAATACAGTTTGTCAATGGTATTATAAACCATACTGTTTCTATAAAATGGGTTTGCAGTCATTAAGATATGAAGGGCTGCTGACTCAGCCTTTAGTGCTGCAGCCATCTCTGACCTCGTGTCACCTTCCATAAAAATGAGGCCAACAAATTCAACATGGTCACAAATAGAGATTTTAAATGTGGGGAAAAGAGCACTGGTATTAGATCTGTGCCCATTGGCAGACACCATGAGTCAGGGTATCAGGAGAGTGGACTGTGAATTCATAGTCAGCCTTAGCTGTAACCAAATACTGTGAAAGGTTACCACTGTTCATTCTTCATAGTTGTTGCCACCATATAGCATTTTTGTATAGATGTTTTATGTGCTGTGATTGATCTCTTCACAGGACCAGTCGCCTCCTCAAAAGGCAGAACAGCACCGTGCTCATGCAGTTGTTCAGCTACATTTGAACAGTTTCAAAGAGTCGATGTGTGGAGGACACCAGACTGTTGCAGGTCTGGAAGTAGGAGCCAGTCACGTGATGTGCTTATGAGTCAGAGCCTATATATAGAGTCTGGACTGTGCCCTCTGAATAAATAATAGTTTTCACTGTTTAATATAATAAATTGATTAACCAAAATGGCAATAAATGAATTAATCTGATCTTTTTTGGTGTTGCCACTTCAACTTGTATGTACCGCTCATGTCCAAAATGTGTTCACAAGAATATCAAAATAATTATTCGTCTTCAGATGTCTCTCACAGTGTTTTAGATCAAATCAAATAACCCTGAAAAAGTAGGCAGCATAAAACTAATCATCTTTAATTAATTAGTTCACGTATCTATTTATTAATGTAGCTGTCAAAATCTTGTCTTATTTATTTTTCTATACTGCCAGGGTTCCTGCTATAATCTGCTTTGTCACCAAGGGTTTGGTTAACCTCATCATCACAAGTTGAGGTAGGAACCAATGGCCTGGCACAGACTCGAGTCGGAAACTACTGCAGGGGACATAACGGAAGTTTAGACGGTTGCTCTGGGTGAACGAAGGGAATACTGACAGCACCGTATCATACAAGAATTCATTCTCTTCCCCTAAATCAACCCAGTTTCCCCTTTCCCTCACGCATGGCGTCCAATTCCAACATAGACATCGAGGGTGCGACCCAGCATCTCCGGGACATCCTCAAGCTCGACCGTCCCGGGAACGGCGCCGGTAAGTTGGACCGGGAATGAAGAGCGGCTGCGGTTGTTTAGGCCGCGGAAGCTAATGGAATGCTAGCTAGCGGGCTAATCGGCACGTAGCTAACGTGAGTCGGTTTAGCGCGCCTGCGATGGAGCGAAGTCAGCCCGAGAGCAGTTTCACTACCTGTTAGCTAAAGACACTCAGCTGCGTGGAAGCGTAATTTGGATGTCAGTGAATTTACATATATAAATTTAGCTGTCCTTTTTCTTTGTTAGAGCGCCAAGTGCGGCGGAAAGCTCTCGCGTTTTCTTTTATCATCTCTACTTCTAGCTGCGTTATGAGCTAAAGCTAGCTTATGTCTCTGTCTATGTTCTGGTGTAGTAAAGCTGGGTCTTTCACTGCCGAGCTACGACATAGTTGGGGGGAAAAGGGTTTCCTTTATTCGCAGTTGCCTCTGTAGCACCGGGTCAACTATGGTTTCAAACCAGTAAACGTAGGTGTAACGTTGTCTGCATGCGGGGTCCTTTTGCGTGAATTTTTTTTAGTGCTAGCGAGCATTAGCTTCAGCCTCCGTAACTGCGCAGGAGGTCGGTGTTGTCGGCTCATTTGCGTTACGCTCGTTCCAGGTTTGTTTGTGGTGCCTCCGACGTCACACCGGGTCACCTAGAAACTCACACCTGTCAGGACAACCGAGGTTATTAAGAGGAAAGAAAACGCAGGCGTCGTGAAGCGTAGAAGTAATCCTGTTAATGCATTAAAGTGACTTGACGTAGTATTTTGCCGTGTTTCAGTGAACACCTAGATTGAATCAACGTTTTCGGCTTACTCTAGCCAAAATGAAGCTCCTTGGACATGCAACAATTCACTCTTCCGTGCAACATCTTCACAGATGAGGCTGCTCATCTTTAGGAAAATTGTATGACCTTCAGCAGAAGTCTGTACGAAAAATCAGTATTATTATTTTTTAAATAGTTAATAATGATCATTAAGTTACTTTGTGGTTATTTTGTTTATTTCGTACCCAAACATTTGGACAGTTAAAAACAAGTGATTCATTCTCAATCCTTACAGACCATTTTTACAGCAGACATTTGGACTTGTGTGACACTTTGAGAGCAGGTGTAATGAGCAGCGTTAATCATGGCTCTGTTTGATTGAAGCGCTCCAATAAGTAACGGCTGAGCCAGCACACACACAAGCAGTTTGGAGCTGGTAAAAGTAAACTGAATGCTATCATAATTAATGTTAATAGACCCATATGTCACTTTAATGTATAGAATTTATTATCTTCAATATAGCTGAAAAGAGCAGCACAATAGAATGTTTCACATTAGTCAATATCGATTACTATTGATTATTTTTTATTACCTAGACAAAGCTGAATTTGACTATTTTTTTTTCAAGATGTTTGACCACATGTAATTTTTATTATTGAAACTTGGCCTTTTTTAATTTTGCTCATGGCCTGCACTCATTTTCTCCTCACTGTTTCTGTCGTTGTTGCTTCATATGTCAACACACATGTTAAATGATTGGGCAGTTTAGAGCCACAGCATATTTTCTACGCGCTTTCATTGTGGGTTTCATTTAAATGAAAGTATTTTCTATTGAAATGTTCTCATTGATGTTGAT
Organism: Haemulon aurolineatum; assembly: GCA_038406115.1. Lineage (NCBI taxonomy): Eukaryota > Metazoa > Chordata > Actinopteri > Lutjaniformes > Haemulidae > Haemulon > Haemulon aurolineatum. The sequence continues at coordinate 25,742,153 of JBCAUF010000032.1, forward strand.
GTGTGTCTAAGGCCTGCTCACATATTGCTATCTTTTTCTTGGTGAGGTATAACCCTGGATATTCACATCATCCGACAGCGGCTGTTCAAACACAAGAAAGTTGGATGTTCTGATCTTCTCAACGTCTTTCCCCAGATACACAGTCAAGTGATGGTCCAAGAATGCCATCTTTTAACGGAGAGCTGAATGGGTTATTGGGTGCAGCAGGTCTTCTTGGAGGCACCGACAGGAGCATGTCAGACTCGACCAGACCCATCTCCACAGACCTCAGCAGCACTCAGGAGACTCAGATAATGTGAGTTGTTTTTTTTTTTCAGTCAGTCACTTGCACAACTGCGCAGTTAGGCAGACTTTGTGAAGCTGCATCTCTTCTGTTTAAATTTTTATGATTAAAAAATGCAGAGATGTTTTTTTAAAAGCTTTGATGTTTTTCAGAAAATAAATCCATATTTGACTTCTCTGTGTGTGGTGCAATTTCAGCTGCCTTTCTGGCGACAACGGCTCAACCTGTATCCCCATCACCTCCAACAATGTGGAGATTGTGGCGAGTCAAGATTCCAGCATCAACAGCAAGGCCCGTGGCAGCAACAAGGTAAGAAGCCGAACCATCAACAAGGAAATGGCACAGTTCGATAAGTGCGGAAATGTGGAAACAACGCCAAGTGTGTAAGACGGTCAAGCTGGTTGTGATGGCCCAACGCAGATAAGAGCTTGCGTTTGTCAGAGATGCTAGCTCCTCACCTTTTGGCAAAGTTCAAATGAGGTCGCTGGTTTGTGTTGGTCCGCAGCCAGTTAACTCAGTGATTTTCTAAGATGATACCACTCCGGACTTCGAGAAGGCGAAAATGACAACTCCCTGTGCTGGCTGGCTCGCCGTATCGGAGCTGTTAGAGAGCATGCAAATGCCGCCTGTGCATATTCTGTGTTCATTCCAGACAACATGCTTCGTGGACTGTCTTTGGAAATGCCCCAGCATCAGTTTAATGTCAAAATGAGCCGTATCGATAACTGAGTCTTATAATATGTAATCACTATCAGAAGCCGGCCATGATACATTTCTGAAGTATATCCAGTGCACTCGGTGAGGGCTGGGAGGCACCCATTCTGATTTTATGAATTACTGTTTTGGAAGGACTCTTGCAGAATAGTGTTTGGCATGGCCACGGTCCACAGAAGCCCTCGTCTTCTATTTTTAATAAAGCTCTGTCTCAGGGCAGGTTAAATGGAAACACTACAATAGTACAAGTAATGTAAGAGATGACTGTGTGTTGCTTCTTCTGTTATTTACAGAATTCAAAGAAAATGATTCACTGCTTTTTTTTCTGCTTTCTGTGTCTCAACATTGATTACTATATCCCCAAATTATATGAAAGACTGTTATAATAATTAGCTACTATTATGTGATGTTCCAACACACTTTTTGTCATCTTGGTTTGAGGTGGTCTTTAGCAATTTTTGTTTGCCTATATTTAACCTGCTCATACGATACTTTGATAAATATTTGATTTACAACTTAAATAAAGTTCTCTCTTCAGAGTAGGCAAAATGGATGCAGTTAAAGTGAGGGAGGAAATCCTGTTCAGAAACACTTTTTGTTATACTTGGTGAAATGATCCTTCTATCCTAACAGTCATCAATACATTATGTATTCAGAAAAAGGAACGAAAGAAATCAGACCTCTGTGGCAGCTGTAGGACCGATAAAACTCTGACCCATGTAAGCCCCGCGGTGCACTGAGAAAAAAACAAGACTTAGGCCGGCTTTACACGACAACGCTCCCGGGTGAAACCGACAAAATATTTTATCAGATGTGCCTTTCGTTTAGACG
>JBCAUF010000032.1:26146060-26158399 GCA_038406115.1 Haemulon aurolineatum
TGTGCCTCTGTTGACTGGAGACAACATGAAACAAATGATTGGACCTGGAAGGCTCTAAGTGTGTTTTCATGAGTCTTAATGGGTGCTTGCATGTGTTTTAGTTCATATACAGACCTGCTTTCCATCCAGAAAGCTCTTCTTCATTAACAGTTCTTTTGAATCCTTCTTTCCACCCTTTTTGCTCTTCTTCTTCAACTCTTCTTCTCTCAGCCTCTTCATCTCCTCCTGGTGCTTCTTTTCCTCCTCCTCTTTCATTTTTTTCTCCAGCTCCCTTAGGTAGAGGTGGACACACATTAGTGCACTACACAGTTTTTCTTCAAACAAGTAATGTACAGTGTGAAAAACTGGAGGGTTAAATAAGGATCCTATCCATAGTCTAATCTGATATTTATTTTACCATATCTATACTTTCGTATACAGTGTGGCCATGCGTTAATTTGATCATCTCTATAGAGGATATGTATGTGACATTACTGTATGAAGTGTGAAAACCCCCCGAAAAATTCCCATCTAAAATACAAAGAAGCTGCTGTCTGAGTCCAACTTTCTTCCAGTTAAGTAGAGAATCATTTTTCTCCCTGTTTCACAGTTTTTCCTACTAAATGCAGCCATTATGCCGTGTTTTGCCACTGGGAGGAGGCAAATACCAGAGGGCACAGTGACTTACGCATTTGAGTACAGAAAAGTCACTGGCTTGGAGTCTTCATGCAGGCTGCAGGACTGTTGCATCTTCATTACTGTCTCTCATATTAGTCATGGAAAGATGTTGTTTAGTGTCTAACTTCATGTCATTCCTTCTATAGATACATATTTTCTACCACTAATAACACTCATTAACTTGTTATCATTGTGTGTGCTGATTTCTGACAGCAGGACTAGAAGCTCTGTGGTGTCAAAGTCTTCCTTTTAATCTTCTGGAACATTTTTGTGAGGTGGTGAAGAATTGCAACAGGGGCTTGTTCGATTATGGGAAAAAGAAACCTAACGTACGCCCTCGTGACCAGGTGACATCCATGAAGTCCATCTTCTAGTCTGTACCTGAGTTTCTTCTTTCTGAGCTTCTCTCTATGTTGCTGGACAATAGGCTCCTTCTCCTCCTCTGGCAGAGCATCGTACTCCTCCTCATCCATCTCCTGCAGCCATTGCTCCTCCCTGTCAGCTTTTTCTTTCCGCAGAGCCTCTAAAGGACACACATACTGTACACAGTCAGTCTCACATACTCTACAGTGCAATTAATGTTAATGGACAGAAATAATAACACAATAACTCTGATGAAGTCTATCCCTACACACTCTGTTTAAGATTTTGTGCATGTGGTGTGTGGGCCGCTGTATTTTTTACCCTCAGTGTCTCTCTGAGCTTTCTCCCGTGCTTTAACGGCAGCGTAGGAGTCAGACAAGTTGACGACATAGATGTGCTTGCGGTTATCCAGTGCCTTGAGAACAACTTGGAGCGTTCTTGCTCCTGACTGAGTGTACGCAGACTTCAGGCCGTCAATCACTATGCCACGGTGACAGTCGCTTAGCTGTGATCGCCATGGCAGCAATAACAGCAATGACAAGACAAAGAAAGGAAACAGAAGACACAAGAGAAACTCAGCATCTTTCAGGAGTTAGACATAACCTACATATATATTATATATAAATATATATAAATAATCTGCCGGTATATGAGTATGAATAGCTATAAGTATGTGCTCATCTTTCTAAAGGTAAAAACAGTATGTTAACTTACCTGAAATCTTTCTGCCAGCATATCAACCAGTAGCTGTTCAGGCAAGAGATTGCTGAGCGCAGTCTCATCTCCCCCCTGAAGCAAAACCATCATATTTGATCACTGTATTCGCAATTTTATATAATCCTGATTCAGAAGACACATTTTTTGTGTCTGATATAAAGATGTAAAGATGTATCCTGTAGGTTCATGCCTTCAATTTATAGAGAAAAATGGTATACAAATAATGTTTCCAGTTCCCATTCCTGGACTTCAATAATTAGACATCCCAACGTGATACTAACTAACACACCAGAGGACTTGAGAAAATGTACCAAACAAAGGGCAATGTGTCTGCTTTCATTCTCCCGAGGACCCTTGAAGTCACTCCTACTGCAGCTGTCATCGTTGGGTTTCACTCGAACTTCCATAGCATCATGTGAAACTGGATCTGAGGGCTCATGAGCGGCTCTGGGTCCTGTTTTTGTGGTTTCCTTAAGGACCTGAGCTGAAAGCAGATAGATATATTTATTTTTACCAATCTAAACTGGACACTGTGCTCTTCTGCAGTCCTGTATAATTATTGAAGATTATAATTATACTCTATTATAAGCACGAGACTGGTTGGTATAATCCTAAGCCTCCTACTGTTGACCACTGAGCGATGGTGCCTCTGAAGTGATCGGTGATAAAATGCCTTGGCACATTGTCAGCAGGTGAAAGCAGTTCTACACTGTCCAACACAAGCCACTTCTCTGAGGCCACAGCAAATCCAAACAGATACACAAATATAAGTATTTCGACGGAAGTGCAGTGCATGCACAGTGTCTTGTACTTACCAGCCTCCTCAGCCTTTCTCTCAGCATACTGCGCAGCGACGCGGTCATAGAGTTGTCTTGCGGTCAGGCTAACAGATGAAGTGCCACTCATCAGCACATCTGTAACCACAGCATCAACACTCAGGCATGCGCCTCCATAGTGCCGTGCCAGAGCAGCTGCTGTGCTGCTCTTACCTGGAAAAAAAAACACAAATACACAGAGATACTGATCAGCTAACTAAGTACGGTCATGTGTATTCTAATACTCTTAGTTTTCAAATATTTGAAATATCAAGACTGTGCAAATGAGGCGATTTGATTTGATCTACAGTACAAAATCAACTGTTTTTAATTGCTTCACCTGTTCGTGGGGCTCCGTATACAATAACAGCAATGCCTCTGCGGTTACGTGCAGCCAGACCCTCAGGTGACAAGTCAATGCACATGTGGCGGGCGATTGCTCTGGAGACGGGGGTCATCTCTAGCTGCCCCAGTCTCCCACTGCCTCCTTCTTTGGTCATCTCTGAAACGACTGAATGTACAAAAGAGCCGTGAGATCAAAGGTCTCCTCTGGGAGTTGAACTGAAGTCAATCTTAAAACACGATGTACCAGCAGAAACATTTCATAAGCATCCTCCTGTCTCTGAAATGGTTACACTTACGTAATTCAGCTGGTTTCACGCTTATTGTGTGTTCTTCCTCTTTGCTGTCTGCTGGGTGACTATCATTTTGTCTTGACCTCTTTTCTTCTTCCTCATGTGTGTCACCCATTGCAGCTTCTGTTTCATCCAGGCCTGCCTTCGGCTCTGCCGATCACAGGCAGATTAGGTTTAAACAGGTATGCACCAACACAGTATGCAGACACCTGCAGGTATGTGATATCAGTGCTTGCAGATGAATCTGGGTGTGCCTGAAGCTACCATCATCTTTCAGCTGGGAGCAGTACTCCTCGTAATAGTCAAGCAGTTCTTCGGGAAGACCTTCACCGGGAATCCTGGGAGGTAGCAGTAATTTGTTGTTCTCGTCATAACCCTGCATGAGACGCAGGACCTACATGGGATGAGATAATGGGAAACCCCATAAGAAAATGGAGTGTTGACAATCATGTTGGGGACCAGGTGTGGTAATAAGAAAAGAGAGGTGACTGATTGGAAATGGTGATTTGAAGGCAGCTCATCTTTTGTCTGAGGGAAAGAATGTAAGAAAAAATAATGTAAAATGGTAAAAATGTCTGTAAGATACAGTACGCTAAAACCAAACTTTCTGTGGTACTTAAGGCTAAAATGTCATAAATACCCAAAAAAGACTGCATAAGCCCAAAAAGTTGTAGTGTGATATGAGCAATATTGCAGTGTATTATTTATACATATATTTTCCAGTTGAAAGTAATAAAACAACAAAAGAATATTTATCATTAATTGATATGTTGTTAATAACACAACAAAATGCTTCTCTTTGTCAAAATTGACTCATGGCTTTGCTCCCCCCTGGTGGATGAATGGTTTATAACTTCTGGCTCAAGGAAGCCAGCTCTAAAGCTTTACATGAGGGTGAGGGCTTCATGCTGAAGGCTACTGTATGTTCTTAGCTCTTTGCAACTATACAGTATTCTAGGACTGAGACAGAGGTAATTATACAAATATGACAAACATAAGCATTTCACATTCAGAACTTATTAATGGCTTTGTTCCTTGCTTTTCATAAATGCATGTTATTAAATAAATTAGGTATATTGTTTCTAAAACCTAAGAAAAGGGAAGCTACCCGTTCTTCCTCAAGATACTGCGTGTCCAGCTCCAGGGAGTAGAACTCGATGGGGAAAGAGCAGGGGTTTTTGACGGTGACCTCAGCTACAACCTCAGTGCTGGTAGGAAGGCAAGGCCCCAGCTCCAGCACAGACGGGCAGAACTCGAGCTGTGGCTCCTCACCCTGGCCCCGTGCCGTAAGGAACACCTGGTGGGTGCTCTCAGCCACACGGACCACGAGCTGCCTGCTGTAAACATGCTGCAAAGACATAAACCGTCCTTCATCAGTCGCCATTCTTGTCTTTGTGTTTCCACCATTTCATTCAAGAAGTAACCGTTGTAATGTCGTACTGCTCTGCTATGCACTGTGCCAAACTTTGAAATGAACCAAACTCTTTACCCCCTCAGCAGGGCTGAACTTTATCTGGACATTGACTCGTTCACTGGGCAACAGCATGCCGGAGCTGGGAATCATCTCAAACACCACTGGAGGTGGCAGCTGCTCCTGCAAAACCTTTTTACGCTGGTAGAGAGGCAGGAACTTATCTGCCTGAATGAGAGCAAGACCAGAGGCAGCATCACCCTCATGCAGTTTCAGTATGTCTGTGTTTGTCTTGTTTACTTGGTATTCTAGACACTTGTTTTCCTAAAGCTAAAGATGATCAATGCCATGTAGAAGAAATTCATTGGAAAAATGACGGTACCTTTTTGGAAAGCTGCACCTCCTCAGCTATGATCCAGTTGCAGGGCACAGACTCGTGATTAAACAGCTGTATTGTCTTCATCTGATGGGGAAGGTTACATAACATGAGGGTTTGAGGGGTTTCAACAACACGTACCTTCCTGAGTCTGGCTTTAACAGAATGGATAGGTTTTCAGTTACGACATGGACTTCATGAGGCTTCAGCATAAAATCACTGAGCTTAGTTTTAATCTAATGATTTGACTTTTCTAAAGATATGAAACCAATCAGCAAGTGTATCAATTTAGTCAGAGAAGTCCTTGGAAATGATAAAATGAATGTGATCCAACCACAAGAGGGCTCCACAGTGAATCACATACTGGTCTGTCATTAGTGCCCCTCATTAGTGTGCCATGCACACACTCAGCGGTGTTAAGCTGTCTACAGTATTTGTGCTTTCATTTGAGACAAAAAGAAAATAAAGGGAGCATTTAATCAGGCAACCTTTGTAGATCTACATCACAGCATCCTGTCATTCCACGTTACGCATCATTCGTTACCTGACACATGCCACACTGCACAGAGTCAAACTCCAGCGTATCCGTGGAAACTGTGACAGCTGGTTCAGTCACCACTGCACACAGTCGCACTTGGACCACCGGACCACATTTTACCTGAAAAACCACACAAGATCCCCTTAGGAGCAAGGTTGCAATGCGACTGATCAACACACAGCAGACAAGAACCCAATTATGTACATGTTGGGTGAGCTCATAATTACTTGTATTGGCATGACAACACTCGTGTCCCCCTTCTTCAGGTTGGCTCCTCGGGGATCAAATTTAACTGTGAAGGTCTGAGTCTCACAGCAGGGCAGGTTTCTCACCCTTTCAACTTCGGCACTGAAACCTTTGAAGAAGCATCAACACGCTCAGACACATTTTTATTTCAATAAGTCAAAGTGTGGGGTTGGAGACATTGAGAAAAACAATGATTAGCATCAAAAGATGGGTCGAATATTACACTATTAATGATACCACACTCTTTTGAGTGCAGTTTATCTTATCCATTAGCCTTGTCCTCTTCTTCTATTCTCCCTTATTCCTTTGAGATAGAGAGTTATTCACTCATCTTGCCTTCTCACACAGGCCTCGATTTTATCAGCAGAATCACAGATCTTGAACAAGCACTTCTAAAGCTCATGTATCAACACACAATTTGATTTCTTTGTTTAATATATACAAAAAATAATAAGAATAAAAGACAAATTGTGGACAGATCATATGCTGGAATTTTTCTTGGTGTGTCTTCTTTTGTTTTGTCACCATCATGAGGATGCATGCCAAAAAGCAGAGTCTCCAGGAAGTGGCTGCCACTCCAGTAGTGCAGGTTAAGCTTTTGAGGTGCTGGCAGGTGGATTTGGCAAGGCTTTCCGTTTCAACTGTTTCAAGTCTTTATGCTAAGCTAAGATAACCCACCTCTTGGCTCCTCGTCAAATGGTATGCACAGATATGAAAGCCCTATCCATTTTCTCATTTGACTTTTGCCAAGAATTCAAATGAGTTTTGTTAATTATTTAATATTGAATCTTGATCTTTTCTATTATCTTCTGATGAGAGTCTTGGAAAGAGATCTTCACAGGTTCATATTCTTGTATTTTCCAGATGAAGTATGCAAATAATTGTTCGAATGTTCACGACTAACAAGGAGGAGGCCGAAAATGATCTATTTCTATTTCTTAGACAAAAGGAAAAAAAAGGCTTTTTTGGCATTATTGTAGTATGGTAATGAAACCTCACATGAAAATAAGAAACCAAGATGAAGAACTGAAAATGCCACAAGACCAAGAACTAATTTAATGCGTTACCTGTGCCAGCAAGAGGTTTGAGATAGGCGTGGAAGGAAACAGGCACTGACCCAGTATTGGTGACAATTACAGTGTGACTGGGGACTTTGCCTAGAATGACATGGCCAAAATCCAAAACATACTCTGGGAGCAGGAATCTGAGGGAGTAGACAGAGGTGGAGAGGGGTGGAGACATGCATTAGACAATAAGGAGCAACATCCATGTCACACAGCAAGTTTGTGTACTGTAGTACAGCAAGGCTCGGTGATACTTCAGTTTTATGACCTACTGAGATTTTATATAACTGTTTTGTTATGACCATATCTCATAAAACTTTGTTCTTTGAAATTAAAATTCCCAAGATCTATCCTTTAAAATCAATCTGATTGTTAGAGATCTCACAATTTGCAGTATACATTTGTGGAAGCTATGCAAGGGATCACAATATGGTATGAGTAAACACAGCCAATGCACACCATGACATCCGTCAGTTTGTGAAGCACCACAGAAGAAAAACATACCCAGCTAGACATTATTCATAAACCCAGACTCTTTGAATTCCACAACACAGTCCTCAATCCCATCCAATGAGTGGGCCATCTGTTCAGCCAGTATGTGTGTGTTTGGACATACTTGCTGAGTTTGTGCCACTTTCTAGAGGAACCTTGCGAGTCTCCAAGCTCCAGCAGGCTATCGGTCACAGTGAGAGCATTCTCTTTGACCAGCATTCTCTCGATCTCCATGTGAAGTAGCTCTTCATACTAGGAGCAGCAGGCAAAGGAGAGAAAAGAAAAAAAGAGACAGAAAGAAAGAAAGATAAACAAACACTCAAAAGTTACTAAAAAAGTAATGGCAAGTTACATAACCAATGAACTGCATATTCTGAATGGCAAGAACAGCTGTCATCAAAGTTCTTTTCAGGAATTTGTCATTCTACTCATTACAAGATGAGACGACAACTATGTAATTGAGTTTTGACTTGTCAAATTTATATTTTAAAAGCTAACTTGATTCTGGTCTCGTAAAGCAGCACTGGCTGTCAGTTTAGATTACAGACCATTTTAATTTTGAAAGCTGGAGAGCTTTGAGATTTTCAGATTCAGGATGATCATTTTTACAACCACTGATGCATTCAGGACATGGAAGTTTAACACAGAGTTTCGGTCTCTTAAACAGCTAGTAAACTTGCTGTCAGAACGATAACTGAAGATAGTAAACCTGTATTCCAACTATTTCATTATGATAAGTAATAATTTAGTTTTAGATATCCAAAATTGAGAGGATATAGTAAAAATTAGGGATTTAAATGCTAAAATGCTACACAGAGGGGCTCCAATTGAATAACTAATAGCAAAGAAAATGTATCTAGCTTTAGTTTTTTGCATGTCCGTCTGTCCTGGAAGAGGAATTCCTCCCCGTTTGATCCCGCTGAGGTTTCTGGCTTTGTTCCATGGTGAAAGTTTTTAGGGAGTCTTTCCTTACCCGAGCTGAAGGTCTAAGGATAGGCTGCACACTGTCATATGTATAAAGCCTAAACACAGCCTGAGGGTCGTTACATTTTCTGGGCTACATAAAGACAAGTGTGTGTCAGTAGAGAAATGTTATTGTTTTGACTAGACAGCATTGCAGACATCTATATTATGTATCACGCATATTCTGGACTATTATTAATGTTATTACTGGATGAATCATAATTGCAGATGACTTCAATTAACATTCTGACTAGTCACATTTTAATGATGATTCAAAATGCATTCACAGATGCCTAAATATAATCAATCAGTTTGCCAGCCTCTTCCCTTATTTCTACACCACCACAACAACAGAGAGAAAGTCAGCGAGGTCAGGGCTTTTTGTGGATAATGTATCATGTTGTCAGTTTTGCACAGATATTGCACATTCACTCAGGGAATACACTCTTTTTCCGTATCTGCTGTGACAATGTTTGCATTTTCATTCCAGGGGTTAGGGGAAATGCCAGGGATGTTGATCGCAAAACCATGAGGAAATACAGAGGGGATGAGCAGAAAATAGAAATTTCCAATGTACAGTAATTCACTGGTTCTTGTCTACTCCATGGAAAATCAATACATAGATAAGAGAAGCAGCAGGGAATGTCCCGCTAAACAGGCTGCTAACTAACAGCAGAGAGGTGGAGGTACTGCCTTACCCATTTGGAAAGAAAATATATGTGGAAAACATATACTACATGTGTTGATCACAAGGGTATGCATCATTTATAAATACATATACACTCACATGATCAGAACAGACATACACAGTATATGCTTCTGTTATGTGAAATTGGTTTTAGGCCTTCAAGAGTCACTTATTCTTCCTGTACCATTAGGAATTATTATATACTGTAGTTCTGACTACTGTGCATACAGTATGCTTAGTAGAAACTTACGTGAACATAATTTTAGGTCAAAATCTCTATACTGTATTTATACAGAAGTGTTGTGTGTTTTATGAGAGCATTCTTACAAATCAGAATTTAAGATAATTTTCCTAATCCTTAAAAAGAGCTTTTTCGGAAGATACAAGGTTTTGATTCGTTTTAGGCACTGACGGTGAGTGTGTAGTTGGCCTCAGTTGTTGCTCCTCCACCAGTGGTAATTCCAGTCACAAGCTCCTCTTTGGCTTTATCTGCCTCCACAGCTGCTCTGGCCTGCTGCACCACATCACTGTAGCACTCCTCAGCTGCAAGGAAATCATAACATCACATCACTGCATCACTGCAGTTGCACTGTCTCAATATTTGGCAGCATGGAGGCGTGAACAACAACAATTAACCATAAGTATATGCGCAATGCTTTCTGGTGTTAGACAGACAAACAACAAAACATGGATTAGATTCTGGGGGAGCAGTGCTTTTCTGTAGCTCACAGTTCTCTGATGAACTCCTAATGGGGATCAATAAACTATTACATTCCATTACAAGCACCTTTGGTTTACTGCTGTTTACCAAATTTGACTACTGTAAGTTTCAAACTGTATGTTCCAGTGCACAGAGAAGATTTCCCTCCAGTGACACAATAATTGCATTTGGGCAAATGGAATCAATAAATAAACTAGCTGTTTCAGATACCAATCGTGATTTTGGCTACAAGGATAAGAGCAGTAATAGATAACTACTAACGTGTACGTACAGTATATTGCACTGTACATTTTCATCTTTTGACTTGTTGAGTAAGGTTACAACAGTTTCTGTGTGTACTGAGTGCATGTTTCTGCATACACAGATTCTGTGGCAAGTTCAGGCTTATCCTTGGGAACACTCCCTCTCCTGTCAGAGTGATGTCCTGCGGTGGCAGGTAAGCCACCTGCAGCTGAAGCCGCTTCTGAAACACCTCAGGGACACCCGGGAGGTACAGCACACGCAGACATCGCTCTGTACCGGCATCAATGTAACCCTGACACACACACACACACACACACACACAAAAAAAAAAAAGGTAAAAAAACAAACAAAACAACAAAAAACAGCATCTTATATAATCACTATCACTCCCATGTCTGAAAAAATTCAGAGATGACCTCACCATGGGTGGGATGACCACAGGCCATCCAGGTCTGACCTCCTGTCCTTCCTCATTTTGCACATGTAGTTTTTGCCGCTGTGAATCTGGCTGCTGCTCTGCCTCTTCCAAGACTTTGGACTGTCCTGCTGCCTCCTCCTCTCTTTGAGGGTCTATGATGCTGAATTTGAAACCCAACTTGCCAGTATTCCTAAGGGTCACCACAGTTTCTCCTGCATGATCGAACAGCTGGAAGAAAAAGAGGGAGATGGAGAAGAGAGAGGCAAACCATCAGTATGTTTGTTTTCATTGAAGATGGCGTGAATTAGCTTCATGGCTTTACTGTGTGCCAAACTACTTCACTTGCTGTCTTTCAAATTAGTGATAGTGATACAGTATAAAATTGAATAATTTTTAATTAATGCAAATAGCATGGATGATGTTGACCTCTGTTTGTACCTTCTGGGTTTATGAGAGTAAGATAAAAATTGGTAGAGACAAACAAGAAAACCAATGCAAAAATAAGGCTCAAAACTGTTTGAAGTTGGACATTTGAAGGGGACTGTTTCAGTAGTTAGATAACTATGGAAAACCAATAGGGATAAATTTAATCTTTGATACAAGATAACAACAACGAGTGTTGAAAGAGAGAGAGACTGCGAAAGAGAAAATAAAGCGAGAGAATAGTGCTGAACAGACAGGAAGGTCAGAGAAATGTTCTGCTGAATCGCTCATTTTGACTAAATCAAAAATCAATACGTCCTTGTTTTGAATATCAATGATAACCGGTCTGGATGGCTTGCATACTTAAAGAGGGAATAGAAGTGCAAAAGACCAAAGTATGAAAAACTATACAGCGTCATTCAAACTGACTGTGATTCCTCTCACCAGTCTTTTCAGAGTGTAAAAAACTTTTGATGCCACTCTCAACAGCAGATATTATCTATTTATTCACTTTATGCATGCATATCCTAATGACTTACAAGCTCTTAGCCCACAATCAATCCCTCACCATTAGGTTCAGTGATAATAAAGAGAGGGGGAATGGGGAAGAGTACATGCAGACTGATAGTCATAACACTAAAACAAATAATCATAGAGCAGCGTGCAAACAAAATGCAGTAAACACATCATCATCCACAATCATAAACAAATCTGTCACACTCCCCCAGGCCTGTCAGTGTCATTTTGAAAATGGCAGAATGCATCATTCCCCCAAGTTTTGTAAAAATCTAATTAGTTTTGTCTGAGATATCATGTGTCGCACATGGATGAGCAAACAGATGGCAAAGGAGGATCAGGGACTCAAAAGGCAGGATAACAAGGAGGTAAATTAACGAAAACTAATAGAGAGCAGCTTAAAACTCAACTCAAACAGTGCTAACTGTGCCTTCTTTAAGGTTAGCAGCATCTCCAGTCATGGCCCTTCCCTTCGCCTTAAGGCCCTTGCTATTTGATCGGTGGGGCTAGTTTGGATAAAGAAGTGAGAAGTTCAACTCAAAGAAGCCCTGCATACGTACCTGCAGACCAAAGTCAACATGGGTAGAGTCAAGGCTGTAGCTTATTAAAGATGTTTCTCCTCTGAGTTTAATTCTGTATATAGGCCCCTCCTCCACCTGGCACTGTGCCTCCACTTCTCTGCTGACATTTTCCTGGCCGTAGAAAGAGAATGTGACCTGCTGCTGATCCCCAGGTTGCAGATGTCCATACTTTGGCAAGATATCAAACACCTACAGACACATAAGGAAAAACAGCAGAACCTGAATGATTCATTCTAATTTTTCACTGATTCTCCCAATATGCTGCTGTGCTTTTTTTTTAAATTGGACCCAGGCAAGTTGTTTCTGTCTGCTTCCAGTCTTTATGCTAAGTTAAGCCACTTATCTCTTGGATCTAGCTTCATTTTTTATGTCCAGATATGACATACAATATACTGTACAGTTGTGCTCAAAAGTTTACATACCCCGGCAGAATTTTTTGCTTTCTTGGCCTTTTTTCAGAGAATATGAATGA
>JBCAUF010000032.1:26250431-26265189 GCA_038406115.1 Haemulon aurolineatum
AATTTTGTCGAACTTGGGAGGGTTCATTGGAGTGACGTCATCTTCTTTGACTGTCCTCTCCTGGAACAAGACATTTGTCACAATGAGAACTGATCATATTGAATTTTCACATGACTTTAACTTTCTGATACCCACCTCCTCAGTGTCCAGGACTTTGACAGTGACTTTGCCACCATCTTTCTTGATGATGGTTCCCTTCACGTACAGCTCCTTGGCATCAACCACGTAGCAGGCAGACTTGGCATCAAATGGTTTGTTCTGAGCCTCAATTCTCTCCTTCTCTGGCTTACGGAGGTAAATGGCGGCCTTGCCGTAAACGGCCATCTCCGCGTCCGTACTCATGGTGGCAGCTTATGTCTACAGCAAGTCAAACAATAGGAATATCAGACTGGTCTTTTCTATTCGTGTGATTTAACAGTGCCTAAGTTCTTGCTCCGCAATTCACATATCCACACCTAAAGAATGTCTTTGTATTATTACTGGTCGACTTCAGCCAAGGAAAAGCATTTAAAGCTGACGGACTGATTGCTGTTGCAATTAATACTTTTATTTGTTTTTTGTACAAATCAGGTGAACAAAACCGAATTATAAATGAAACATCCATTAGCTGCTTATCATTTAGATGGTCCTGGGGGCTGCAGCAAATCCCAGCTGTCATAACAGATAGAATAAACTTGGCATACTGGACTGACAGACCATTTACACATAAACTTTCACACCTACAAGCAATTCAGAGTTGCCAATTAACACAGGAACAGGGAAACACACAGGACGGCCCTAGCAGGTTCGGAAGGCTCTGAACTATAACCTTCATGCTGTGAAGCTATCCACTGCACCATCCTTCGACTATTAAACGGATATATATGTTTAAAAAATTGTCAGTGGTAAAGATTGTACATACCTTGCCCTTCCACTTAGTGAAAAGAATGTTAATCCGCAATCCTGTTGAAAACATAATTTTTTTTTTGTTAGTGCAGAAAACAATGAAAATTTTATTTATTCTTAGATATATTACAGTATATTGTTAAGTTAAAAGGAAAATATGCATTTCATGCTGTGCACTGAATAATAATATGTACATATCTTTGCTTTTACATTTATTTTTTCTTTTATATTTTGTGAACTAATCTCTAAAATGAGGAGGACATGTAAATGGTACAATGCACAGCAGTGTATAACCTCACCACAAGCAGGAACTTCAATGGTCTTCTACTGCACACTCCAGGCTCGTCTTGGACTCCTTATATTCAGTCTGCTTTGCTTACAAAGCAAAGCCTAAAGCAGGCTAACGTGCCAAGTATGGTTAGAATGACAGCTGCGTCTTGAAGCATTTGAAATATTTGACACTAAATTTGGGAGAATCCCTACCTGGAGTAACTGGAGTTCTATTGAAACACTGTATATATCTATATCTATCCAAATAAGCAGTAGATGAAATAATTATAATGACAATAATGGTTTCATATTTTAAAAAGTGATATAAAAAAATATAGATCCAACAGTAATCTGTGGTATTATCACCCACATGTCAAGGTATAAACACCTTTTAAATTATTTTCATGTGTGTTGTATTACCCAGCAACATCCTTTTATTCTCAAAACATCAAAAGACTGCTGGGTATTATTATTATTTATTATTGGGTTTATTTTTCTTTTTTAATGGCTGAGCATAAAATTCTATGAATTGTATGTTTTGAATTTTTAATTTTGTGGCTGGGTGCAAGTGATTTAACAAAAGCAGACAGGCATCCTTAGGAGATATTTTGGACTCCATCGACGGAATACTGTATAATTAAAATGTCTTATCATTTATTTTCACACAATTTCACAAGAATGTCACTGTCTCCTGAAACATAAAAGTTTTGCGATGAAGGGATGCAGTCTGCATTGTAGAGTGAATTTGTGGTCAGAGTGAACCAGTTTCAGCTAATTTGGGGTGCACTGAGGAACACATGCTATGTTCCCATGAGCCATATCGGTTAAGGGCCCTCTGTCATACTCCATCATGTAATTTGAGTAGTTAAAAAAAAAAATTGCAGTGTGTAGGTAAAATAAGTGGGCATGTCATCAAAGACTGGGAGGGTGCACAGCTCACCGTGGATTGGCTGACTGTATATTGGCTAAATGAAAAGAATGTTTTGACTGAAACTGATTACTGCTTTAACCTTTAGGAGATGTACTGTAAGTGTGGACAAGATTAAATATCTATTCCAGTCCTCGTGCAGCCTTTTATTATTGTAAGCATTCTTGCTTAAAATTTACAGAAACAGTTTGACTAGTATAAAGTCATTATTGCTTTTAATATGTATTTATATATCTATTTTGTTTACCTACTTGTATGCACATTATTGATTGGTTTAGATTTTTTTTTCCATCTTTGTTCTGGTTAGTTGCTTTTAGCTGTGTGTCTATTTCTATTTCTTCCTGAAAATTTAGTGATTGTGACTTTCGCAATGAAAAATCATACTCAGATCCTTGTAGGTACTTGTAGGCCAATAAAGATGATTCATATTCTCAATAACACATTGCCCTGATGCTGTTTTTACTCATACAGATATCTACCAATAGATGGATATGTAGCTACACAGAATTGGTTACACTATGTGCTATGCTATGAATGATCCACATACCCAAAATTTTCTAAATGCAACGTTAACGCAAATGTATACTGTATCAAGGCTATGCCAGGTGAGACAAAACAAACAATGAAGTGAAATATTTCAGGTACATCACGTGAGGTAGGCTATAATGAAAGTACATCACACCTCTTTCATTGAATAGGATGTCCCAAAATGTTTTGTTGGACAAAAATTCTGAGAACAGGACCAAAGTGTCACACAGTCTGGCTTCATATGCATTTTGTTTATTCTGCAGAGTAATTATTCTTTAATTATTCACACTAAGAGTGTGCAACACTTTTTTTTGTTCTTGGGATCTGCATCCAGTAATGAGCATCTCATCTGTGTGTTACCCTTCTTTCAAAAATCACATTCTATGCTGCACTGATAAAATGAATGAATGATCTTGTTGTGTTAATTTACTTAATGTGTGAATATAAAAGCCTGTTGTGAGAGCCACTGGAATGCTATTTTTAATTGATTTGTTGGATGTCTAAAAGATGTGATTTAACTCTACTTACAGGAAATTATCATGCAGTATAATGCAGGTGTCATTTTTCCCTGCATAGGTAAAGCAGGCACATTTCAGGCATAGTGGCCTCTACAATGTCTCTTGTACACACAGTAAGTCTAAGTCCCTTTTCTCAACAATTATGTTTAAGTTGATTTGATATCCAATCCAGTAAGCATGCAGCTGATTGATGGGTATAGGATCAAAGCTACTTAAACCACCAGCCCTTGTTTTGAAATATGCGTTTTTTTCATCACATGTTTTCCTAAACACTCACTTTACATTTAGTGTGCTGCAGCTATCTAATTCTACCAACTCAATGTAATGAGATAGGTGTCGAGAACAGAGAGGGAAGATAGAAGCTGGGGGGGTCAGGGGTCGGTTGGTGTAGTGTGGTGGGGGTGGGTCTTTCGAGGCACAAGGCAGTTGGAGTGACAGTTGTTGGAGCCTCTGTAAGGAGCCACTCAGCTGATTAGTGACCAAACTCAGAGCATAGTACAGAAAAGCTTTGACCACTCATGGGTAAATCTATTTGTGTCGGGAAATGGAACTTGAGGATAAAAGGGGCTGCAGCTCACCATGGGTAAAGAGGATGAGCAGATAGAGAGGGCATCTCGTTGTTTCGGTCGCCCTGCGTGACATTACAACCCCTCATTTGAACATTAGGCGATCCATTTTTACTTTTGTTGGAGCATCACAGTTAAGAGTGTGTGTAGTTTAGGATAATTCTAACTTTAATTCAAATACATGATTATGACAGTATGGCACAAGGTCTTTTCCGGGATCACAGCAGAGGAACAGGTCACAGCAATAACTGTGCATCTCTTAATAGAATCTCAGGGTGCTTGAAACTGCTTATAGTCACAAGTATGTCTTAATATTGGTGGATAATGTTATATTGCATAGCTGAACAATTAAGCCATATAGCTCAAGAAGAGGCTCCTACATCTCCTGCTGTGGATCCTGCTGGCTCTTCTGTAAAATAGTTCTAGGCACCTGGCAAACCTCCAGTAACTTACTGTTCGAGCATGTGCCTCCCTCTGAGTGATTTCTTAAGTCTCTTAAATCACTCATCTGCCCCCAACGACCATTTCACCAGATGCTCCTGCTTCAGTCGAAACACGAGCCCATCCTGTTGGTGTGGCAGCTGGACAGCTTTGTGCACTTGTGTCGTGCACTCAATGGACCTCTCTGTCTCCCCCTGTGATTATAACTGAGCTCGTCATGTGAGCTGAATGAGTCGACCGAAATACTGTCACTACTCTCCAAAATCCCAGAATGTCTTACTGAATAACTTATCAATCATGTTAGTTAAAAAACATAAGAGTATAGAATCTCTAGAATCAATAGTCTGTCCGATGTCATCCCGCTGCACTCCCGTGAACAAGCGCATCTGTGGAAAAACGAAACCAAAACTTATCCCCTGCCTTTGGTTTCGTTTTAAAATAATTGACACCCGAGCTGCAAAGATACGCAGTCTATACGGCAACATTTGTTGGTGAGTGCTTATTTCAATGATTATTATCTCACTTTTAAACGACAGCAGCCGTGCTGTTCAGAGCCTGAAACACGTTCATGGCTGGCTGGGCACACTAAAAGATGAGCATAAATCGACGCTCGTTACCTTAAATGACCTAGACACCACCGCAGCTCGTGCAGGAGGAAGGGTAAATGGGGGGATTAAGCGCGCTTTCTGTCATAATGGTGTTTCCCTGGGACAGCATATTTTATTTGAAAGTAATAGAAATTTAATAGTCGTCCAAAACAACAGCGTAACCCTGAGCACCGCTATCGGCCACGTTTACACGCGTTTAAGGGCGCAGCACTTTGTCTGATACGGAGACTAAGTCTTAAATCACCGAAGGACACCTAAACTAATCTAATAGTCTATCTGATGTCATAGAAACCCTATATCAACAGTAACATTAAATTAATTTAGTAGCCTATAATAGGCTATTAATGCCCTATTACCTAAGTGAGAATTTCATCTTAACAAATGATGAGGGGCCAAACAAAGGACAAGTTTTCAAAAAAAACAAACAAAAAAAAAACTCGTGTGTTACAGGATACGTGAAAACGAACGTGTCCATTAACTGGTTAAAAAAAGAGCAGAGGCTATTAATGAGCAACTCTGAACTACAGAAGAGGAGCGCAGTGACAAAACACAATTTAAGCACTTCACATTAATTAAAATGACAGTGATCCTATTCTACTATGGCATTTATGTACAACAGGGCACCTAACCATAACCCCTGTTGTCTATCATTTTATGTGTGTGTGTATTTATGCAGAGGTTTGTTATAATGAACCGTCATATTAACATACGTGACTTTTAAACCAGTCAATGATTGTTTAAATTTCAACGTTTTGTGTATTAAGTGTAATCCTTTGAATGTCATCATGACCCACCGTGTTGAACGTGGCACGCAGGCCTAACAAGACTACTGTAGCATAGAAAATGTGTTTCCACCAGTGTTGACTTTGACAAGAGCCATTTCAGTGCTTTAATTCGCTCTAAAGCATGACTGGTACACATCATACAGGTTGAACCTTGTCAAGTATTTTATTAATATCAAATATAGAGATTGGTCTAGTTGCTATAGTCATGGATGAGTCTAGCTCCTGCATGAAAAATGGAATCATCTACTCCTTTGCAAGCTGTGGCCCTTTGGGAGTGATGATGATGATGTTAGTTCACAGCCCTGTGAGGTGCGGGTGAAGGTTGCTGTGTTGTATGCTTACATTTTCCTGACTAGAATAATTGTGAGTGGTGACTTACATTTGGCGCTGTTAAAGCTAGCTTTGAGACGTCAGACTGCGTGTGAATTCATACATGTGTGCCCGGCGTCATGTTTGCCTGTTTGTGTACCAGCTGATGGAGTCTGACCATGGATGAGGAGCTTGACCCTGATGACGAAAATGTGAACTCCATCTTGGCTCAGGAATCCTCAGAACTGTTCACCATCCTCAGTAGTCAGCCACCCTCGGTCATAATGAAGTTATACCAAATGATACCCCGTCATGTTAGAGGGAACACTGACCATCCAGCCTCCTCTCCGGCACCACAAACAGAACACATCAGAACCATGTTGGAGTACTTCAGGGCGGCCAGTGCTGCAGACTGCCGTAGCTTCCTACAGAGCATGTGTATGATGTGTGAAAACATCCCCATGCTCCTGGAGTCCAGACTCATGTCAGTGGCTGGATATGCAAACAGTGAGTATATTGTGATACTTTCATGTTGACGAATGATGCCAGTCCTTCTCTGGAAGAGTGGTTGGTTACTGTATAGTTTGTTATAAAAACTCACTTGAGTTGTTAGGTGGTCACACAGCAAATAATGTTATCAAACTTAGTATCATACAAATACATTATGCATGAGTCTGATGTATATATAACTCAGTGTTTAGGAGAAAAGAGTTAATGTGTATGTGCAGTGCTGTAATGGGTGACAAAAAATGCATAGGAAATGAATTCAAGCAGCAGATCTCTCAATAGGCAGAAGAGTTTCTTTTTTCTTTCCTTTGTGCTTGGAAAGTACCTTTTACTGCAGCACAGGTTAATGTGCACGTCACAGTGGTGCAACGGTTTTCTGCCGTAAAGTATTTCACCAGTCTAGAAGCTGGCGGTTGACATGTTGCGTATTATAAATATTCTTATCACACTTGCACACTCGAAATAGCTCTCAAAAGACGTAATACAATGAATGTAAGACAGAGACAAATTGTGGAGAAATGAAAATGAAAGCTGTGGGTAGGAGCAGCATTTTGTGCAACAATGCTCATCATGCATGCAGTAAACCTTGTGACTTAATTGTTTGTTTCACTTTGGGAATCCCCAAAATCTCTTGATGATTTAGATACTAAAAGTGATGGCCTAAGAATACTGTAGCATGTAAGAAAAAAACAAAAAGCTAAATTCTTGCAAGGCCTTTGCTAGCATTAGTCTTTTTCGTGTGTTTTCCAGTATTTTTTCGCGCACTGTATGTTTCGTGTGTGTTTTCTTGCACAGACATTAGTGAAAATTCCAGCTGCAGTGCGACAGATGAGAAGTCTTCATCACCACCCTCAGGGCACCAGCTCGTCAAACGCCCACGCATCGGTAGAACACACACGAAACAATTGCACCGTGCTACATTGCAACTACGATCACATGCACAAACCAGCCTGGCAAATGGCCATTCACTGGTTAAAGTCCATGGATTTATCAAGAGGCCGGGATACAGCTTGGCAGCGTCAGCGTGGCAATAGTAGTAATGTAACAAAAAATTTCCTACACCCATAAAAACATTGTGCTCTTACTGTAGCTTTCAAACTGCAAGTGGAACATGGCGAAAAGCACATAAAGCCATTTCTTAATTCTTGTGTTGTAAAGATTTAATATTTGGTAAAAAAAACACTTGTTGATGTATAATAGTTAAATGTAAAACATATCTCACAAGTTGGCATGTCATGACATGGAAGGAACCAGGAAGAGCACAAACATGTTTGGCGTATGTGCTGGGTGAGCATCTGTCACTGGAATGACTGGAATCCATCTTAAAATACTGTGACCATTTCTCATATTACAGCCATGGACTATCGTGCTGTCAGCTATCCATGTCAAGATGTAACCATAAAATTGCAATTTGAGTTTACGCAGACATATAAACCAAAAGTGAAATGAGAAGTTTTCATTCCACAGCGACATGTTAATTGTAGAAGTAAACCAAGCAGTGTAGCTATGCTTCTTTTACTGAGTGTTACATTACCATGGTTACCCCACTTCATATGCTTCATCTTGCTGAACCAAACCATGAGTTGTTTTATTCAGCAGACACACTGTACATAAAGAATGAAGCCAATCATCCTGTTTCTTGTAGTGTGACTTTTGCAAGTGTTGTATCTTGAATATTTAGGGCTCTAAAATATAACATTGTGTGTGTCGACATGAAGTTGTCTGTTGAAACCTCATTCAAACAAAGGACGTTCTGGCTATGTGGAGTGCCGTACATTAAAAATATGGCTGCTTTTTTTTGTTTGCTTCATAGCTTTGCACCCCCCCACGAAGGGCTGTTTCCTTTGCACTCAAACTGCAAATAATTTGTTGCATTTGTGGTTAACAATGTATTCTACTTACAGACCACTGGGAGCAGTACATTGATGCTGTGATGCGTTTACTGCTGAGGAGGTGGGAGCGACTCAGTGAGCCTCTGGTGAGGGACGTCCAGCTGGAGAATGTGTGGATCTGCCCAAGAACAGCAAACAGAGGCAGGGACAGACCGGATCAAACCCCTTCATCGGCAGACAGAGGGAGCAGAACACCAGGTTAGCATGACTTCCTCTTACCGTACACCAAGCATCTGCTCAATATATTTGAAAATCTTATTAATATCTATTTTTCTATGGAAGATATCAAAATATATTTCAAATATATAGAAAGATTAAAAAAATGGACAAAATGTGTTTTCTAACTCAAACTCGAGCATATTAGAAGTCTATGCACTAACTCAACTTTTTACTGTTCCTTATGAAACTCAGAGCCTGATGGAGATTATGGCTCTATGGAGTCCAGAGTGACACTGGAGAGCTTCCTCCAGGGATGCACAGGAAAAGTGACAGTTCTCGTTGGCCCGTCTGGATCAGGGAAAACTCTGCTGATGTCGAAATTGGGACAGCAGTGGGCAAGTGGGCTTGTAAGTTTACATTTTGCTCATCGTTCAAAAAATATATATATTTTTAAAAAGCACATTATCGGAGAGATTCCCTCCCAGGTTGCCAGATTGGTGTTGGAATGCACAAACAAATTCAAAGCAGCTAGCCGTCTGACTGGAGGGGGAACTCCACTTTTACAGGCTGAAAATGAGTTTCATCAGGTCTCCAACAAGCATAACACTCCGGAGTCTCTGACCAAATGGTCAGCCATTCAGTCTGTGGAGACTACATTGTGGGTAATGTAGGAGGCAGGTTTTGACAAGGAGGAATGCATGGAATGAAAGAGTAAAAAAAAACAAACAAACAAACAAAAAAAAACTGGATCATTACATCCCAATGATTAGTAATGCATTACTTTTACATTGGACTGCAATAACTTTTTCTGACTCACGGTGGACAGTTTTAAAAAATCGATGCAGCAGAGGTACATTCAACCCGGTAAACTCAGGCACCAGCTTTGTGTTGTCTTCAGATTATTTTGATTTATCAGACTTCAAAAGTTTCACATATACAGTCGTACTCCTCAAGACCTGTGAACAGACTTTGATGAGTAAAATCGGTGGAGTTTATTCTTACTCACATTTTGTCGTTATTTTCTCCATCCCTCTCCCTCTCTCTCTCCATTCTGTCTCTCCTGTCATCCAGGGCCCTGTCCCTTCCTCCTTCGTGTTTGTCCTGCTCGAGTTTCGTCAGCTCAACTTAGCTTCGAGCCCTCTCTCTTTGTCCGAGCTGCTATTCCGACACTACCTCCCTCCAAACGGGGACGACGACGAAAAGGTATTCAGGTGGACCTGATGGTGAAATTCAGAATTTTCTAAAGGAAGGGTAAAGGACGCTGGAGGAAAGTTGGAGGAAAGTTATTCAGACCGAATAAGACCGACTTATTTGGTAGATTGCTACAGAAAAGGGCGTAGGTTTGGTTTTAGAAGTGAAGGGACGCATTTAAATTTAACTGTATAACTTTTTATTACATATTTTAGTACATTATTATAACATGTCATAACGAAGGCTTTATTTTAGCTTCCTGGAAAAATGTATTGAAATAATAATTTTTGTATTTCTTCTAGTGAACCACACACCACACACACAAACAAGTCATACCCACTTGTGTATTTTAATAAATTAAGGGAACACTTAATCATCACACCAAGTCAGATAAACTATCAAGCTGTCCATGTAGGAAACACAACTGATTGAGAATCAGTTTCACCTGCTTTGGGTGCAAATGAAAGTGACAGTAGGTACCTCCAAAACGTGGACTGTGGTGGCCACAGACAATAGTTCTCTCTCCTTAGCCTTCTGGGCTGATTTTTCTCTAGTTATGTGGTCTCCTAGGGCCCCCACATGCCTGTATGCATGTGGGGGCATGCACCTGATGAGTTGGTGGATGGTGTCGTGGGAGATCTCCTCCCAGACCTGGATCAGGGCATCACTGAGCTCCTGGACAGTCTGCGTTGGTACTTGGCAGCATTGCATGCACCCATCCACAACGTCCCATAAGTTCTCAATTTTGTCATCCAAAATTGAGAACAATCCAATCATCCAGCACCATGATTCTGACACCAGCAGCCTATTGGTGGTCATTTTTTAGGGCTCTGGCAGTGCCGCTTTATCTGACTTGGTGTCATACTGTGATAATTAAGTGTTTCATGATTTTTAAGTCTGTAATCCTTGAGCGGTATACATTACTGATACATTGCCTTTGTTATTCTTACATTTTGCATCTATGTTGTCTTTCTGAGCAGAGAGCCATTGTCGATTACCTCCTTTCCAATCCGGAGCAGAGCTGTTGGGTGCTGGACGGCTATGATGATTTTCACACCAAACTCACCAGACAAGAGATCAAGAGAGAGCCACTGGACCCAGAAAGCCTGTTGCCTGTTGCTGAGCTCATCTCAGGGTTGTTGAATCGTCAGCTCCTTCCAGGATGTACTGTGGTGGTCACATGCCGTGCACGCAATGTCAGTGATCTGGAAGGCACATCAGATAAAGTGGGGCAGTTGCTGGGGTGGGACCGGCATGACATCAAGGAGTATGTTCACAACTTCTTTGGAGTCAAAGGTGAAAATGTGCTTTATTATTTACGTTGTGATGTTTGTTGTTCTGCAAAGAGAGAGCTCTGCATTCACTCAGTTTGTGTTCAGCAGTTACTTTATAAGATAAGATAAGATATACCTTTATTAGTCCCACAGGGGGAAATTCAATTTTTACAGCAGCAGAAATCAAGAAAGATAGAATACAATAAAATAAAGAATAGCAATATAAAAATTAAGTAAAAATAGAATAACAAACAATAAAATATAACTTACTATTCACTATTTACAACAAATATTGAAGACAGTTACTTATTTTTAGTATGTCCAAGTCTCTTATCTACAGTATAGCTCTATTAAAGGGAATTCCACCAATTTTATTTGCCATTGGGAATATTATGCTCTGGTGTGGAAATGGTTTTAAATGTGTTGTGTTTTCTACAGTGTGAGACAGTAACCCTTCAATGACGTCATAGAGAGACTTCAAATTGTTGTGCTGCTCATGGGAAGTGTAGGATCTAGAGTTTTATGGAGCTTGAACCATGTTAGGAATTAACAGTTTGGAAATTTTGGACTATGTGAGTGTACTGAGTAGACTTTGTAAATCATTCCACTTTATGGGCATACTTAGACAACTGACACTTGATTTTGGTTTAATTCATATAATGAAACCTCTTTAAATGACAGCTCACTAAATTCCATTTAAGAGCAAGAATCACAACAGGGGCAGCAAAACTAACAGGAGAGCCAGGCAGATATCAATCAAGCCCAGTCTGAACATGCCTGCACGTTCAAAGGATAGGTCTGATCATGGAGAGGTAAGTGAGAGCACCTGTGGAGGTCTACCTCACATCTTAACGGATTTATGTCTCTACTGCAAAGGTCACTCAGCAAACAGAGCTCTTGGGGTGCAGGCAGAGGATCTCCTTTTTTCCACTCAACACCTCCTTGAAATGTCATCCCTTCCTGCCCTCTGCAACATCTGCTGCATCTGTCTGGAGCATTTACTGCTGGAAGGAAGAGAGGCAGGAAGGGGAGAACGAGAGGAAAAAGGAGTACGCATGCCAGGAGGAGGAGGAGGAGGGGGAGGAGAGGACAGTAGAGGAGGCGATCATGCGCAAAGGCGAGATCAAGGAGGAGGAGGAAGAAGAAGGGCGAGTGGAGACGTAATGATGGATTTAACAAACGGTAGAGCCCAGCTACCTCCCACACAGGTCCAGATACCCTCCACCACCACCCAGGTCTACCTCACTGTTCTCGGTGCGTTTCTGAGCCGTGACCCTGCTAAAAGGAGAAGAAGCGACACAACAGACACACCTCCACAAAGGTGACGGCTGAGTAGACTGCTAAACACCAACTGCACACCGCTGATACAAAACATGCATCATAAAATTTCATTAAATTTGACTGACAAGGTAAAAGTTTGATTCCTAGCTGTTCAACGCATATATAGTATTTTGTACACAGGGAGAGGAAACCCCAAGAAAAACTTTTAATAAAATATGAGCCTTGTAACACAAACAGAAGATATTAAGTTATGCTATACTGTACTAACATGTCTTTCTTTTAATTATTTAGTTTATGTTCAGTTCACTCTGATATTTGAATTAATGTACCAACACAGCAAATGTCACTGTGAGTGAAATTTTGATCAAACATTGATAAATGGCTGTGCTTTTTGTCTCTTTGTGCAGTGTTGTGTCTGCGCTGAGTCATTATCGATCAGAGTTGCGTGAACTGAGTGAGCTGGCCTGGAAAGGCTTAGAGGGCAGCAAGATCCTCTTCATGGAAGAAGACATTTCTCAGGATGTTTTGGAGTTTTCAGTCAGGACGGGGCTCTTCTCACAGGTCAGATCGTGGTTGTTAAGTATGTGTGAATATTGTCTGCGTGCAGAGTTTCTTACCAGCAGCTGTTGAAGGAGGTAGGCTGACGATGTCGATTCATTTCCTAAGACAGTCAGGTTGGAGGCTGATACAAAGGATTGTTTGAATCATTGGACCATGAAATGAAAAATCAGCAAAACGTTTCAGTGTTTGTCCAAACACCATCAGCAACTGTAAATGTGACAGGAAGTAACTGTGGCAATAAATTCAAAAAGTCACATGATCAGCATGTGACCTGAGATGACATGACATAACTGAGTTTACCCAAGACAGAGAGGAGAAATGTTTTCTTTATTCTCCTGTCTTACCCTACTTTGAGTGCATGCAGAGAGAATGAGCTGTTGCATGCTGCATGCATACAGCTTGGATGTACTACTTCATCATAACACAGTGGCTTGACCTTTGACCCTCTTGCTCATACATTGGTTGCAAAATTTGAAGGTGCAGTAAAAGTGTTCTGTTTGGAATGGCTGCTGCATGTCGTCTGTACAGTATGTGCTCTTTCACCTCTCTGGTATGTTGACGTGATGTATCCTTTGCTGCACAGAGGATTGTGGATCATAAACAGAAAAGCATGCTGGCTCGCAAAGTGCAGAGAATGCGACCGGATGTAGTGGGACATCGTGGCGTTTTTGGCATACTGCATTTGACATGCGCATTTGCATTCGGACATAACTGAATCCTTTTCTGACGCGCACAATCCCGTGGCAGTACGGGCATCGGAACGCAGGGGTGGTTTGAAAGAGGCCCTCACAATACAGAGGAGGGGGGGTTGAGACACCACCTCTGCTGTGTTAACTCTGTGATTTATAGATGAACCAGCTTACTCCATCTCTCAAGGGAGAGGAACATCTCCTTTAACATTTCAGTAGTCATGTGACTTGCTGTTTATGTGACGTATTTGCGTGTATTTATTGTCGGAGTTGCTTCCTCTGTCATTTGTGTACATTCTTTGAGCCATAACTCGGTTTGCTCAGTATGCAAAACAAAGAGATGAGAATGTTTGTTTGTTCAGCATTGAAAATCTTGAAAATTGCATTGTGGGCCTTCCTGTGAATGCAACGTTTACACTGTTCTGTAGCATGAGCAACCATAATCAGTGCCTCCGTCTTACGTACAACAGGAGCAGTGCAGTAAAAGGCAATGACATGTCAGAGGTTTGGGTGCTCCTGTTGTTTGTAGCTCCTCCTCTGAGCAGTTGACAGTGACTGCTTCCTCTCTTACTATTCTTCCTTTGCAGTATTTATGGGGGCATTTATTTGCCCGCCGTGAGGAAGTGGTCTCGCTTTGATTTTTGATTTTATTTTAAAACCCAGACATAAATATGATGCACTGCAACACTGATGTTCATGTTCCCCAGAGGATGCAATTCAATCCTTCAAGTGGTTTAATGTATTCATCTCTCGCCTTGCATATCCTCACACACTCTGTTGACACGGTACTGCTACACACATCTCATAAAACTTTCATGCTGGCAAAACGATCAGCCTTTTCACTTCCAACTGTATGTTACTGACTCTTACATCACCCTCTGGGCAGTTTTTACATCAGCTCTTTGTGCGTGTTTTCCGTCAGGTGGAGCTCAGACGTGAGGACGGGACGCTCGTCAACTCCCACTGCTTCGTTCATTTGAGAGTGCAGGAGTTTCTGGCTGCACTCAGAATCATGACCAGTCAGGATGTGAGTGACGCACAGCTCAAGAAGAGGTAAGGGGCTGACTTCAGAGAGGTCAAAAGTAACTGAAGAACATGATGATGCTTCTCAGGGTGATTACAGTCTTTGTCCATGGAGCTGTGGACCTGGTGGCCTCGTGCCTCTGTGGCAGTAACCAGTGCACTGTGCTCATCCCTGTGTGTGGAATCAGTTATAATCACTACCCACATAGCAGATACATTTGGCCCACATCTGGCATGAAGCTGGCACAGGTGGCATGCAGACGGCGAAACATGGCCCAGGTGTGGCAAAGGTGGCATAGGCTAAAGTCTGGCAAACAAGATGTTTGCCTTTTTATAATGTTAA
>JBCAUF010000032.1:27549335-27570277 GCA_038406115.1 Haemulon aurolineatum
GCACAAAGATACCTCCACCATGGTCTGGTTGCCACGCAGGGCCAGCAGCATGCAGGGACCCAGCTTGTTTTCAGCCAGAGAGAGCAAGAACTTCTTGGTCTTATAGCAGGAGCCCATCAAGATATGAACCTGGAGAACACGAGGAAGGGACGGACAGTTGTTGCTGTTAATTAGCACATACTGATGGTTCAGCTTGCCTGCGTGTGTCCATACACTCACCATACTGGCAAACAGCTCCCCATCGTCATCGCAAGCCACACCTCCTGGACTGTAGAGCTGAAACCACCCATCTTTACCTGAACGCACACTGAGTAGGCATGAATGGACCTGGAAAACACATACACACAAACGCACACCTTTTTTTTCTGTGTGATTTCTCAATGTCTTCACAAAACACTTTGCATTTCTTTAATCCAGGGGTTGGCAACCTTTTTGACATGAAGTGCCATTTTTAATTATTTTTTGTCAATCAGTGTGCCATACATTATGGTTAACATTGTGTCACAAATTAACATGGACAGTAAATGAGTACATTTAGTCAAGTAGTGAACTTAAAGGAATAGAAATGAAATTCGAACGAGAGGTGCTGTCACATCAAAGTGTCCAAAAGTCTGTATTAACACCATAAAAAAAGATTTGCCAATAGTTGCTTTTTGTAAAAGAGTCACTAGAAGGGTCTGAATACTTGCTAAATATAGCAACAAAGTTGCTAAAATGGCAACACTGATTTGAAGACTGTCAGCAGGGTCAACCAAGCTAGGTCTGAAAGAGTTGTTTTTCCCCACAATCTTTCTGTGGAAGACAGCCACAAGGAGGTCATTAGCCAATCAGATACAGAGTTGGGCATGCCATTGCAGCATACAGGTTTGGGAAAAATATCAACAAGTTAATAATACAATGCACAACTACTAAATGCTGTGAAAGAGATAATTGTGGATGAGAGGGGGCTTCAACATTTCCAACTTATTGCTGGCGTGCCATTGGTTCAGCTGGTTGCTGACCCCTGCTTTAAGCTCTAGATCAGCTGCAGTTGTTGAAACAGTGGTGAACATACACTCACCTCCTGCCTTGGGTCCTCCGCAAATCTCTGAATAACATACTTCAGTTCCCTAATTAGACACAGAGACATTGAGACACAAGCGTAAGATTGTTTTCTAACATGAACTTGACTCAATCTGTGAAGAACAGTTTATGACGTCCAAGTTACTTACTTTGTGAATTTGGCATGTGCAAGGGCCCTGGAGAGAGAGAAGACAAAGAGAGCCGTGAGATTTTACAGCCCAGAATACCTTGAGCTGAGAAATATGACAAAACAAACACGTCTCCGTCAGGGGGTTCATCTAATGCACGCTTTTTGAGCAAGATTGTTCAGACTTGATGTTTACAGTACACACAAACTCCTCTTTGTGCTACCTCTTGTGTCCAGCTGATGACACAGGAACACAGTGTTACTTTATATTGGCGGATACAGTCAACATGCTCAGATGAGTTTCAGAGGGAGTGCACAGCTCATTATGGCACACTCAGCACGTGTCGAAGCATGAACATGTGAACTTCTTCAGATTGTTTGTTATTTTGAAAGATAT
Source organism: Haemulon aurolineatum (assembly GCA_038406115.1). Taxonomy (NCBI): domain Eukaryota; kingdom Metazoa; phylum Chordata; class Actinopteri; order Lutjaniformes; family Haemulidae; genus Haemulon; species Haemulon aurolineatum. The sequence continues at coordinate 27,550,922 of JBCAUF010000032.1, forward strand.
TTTAATGATCCCTGTGGGGCACTGATATAATGACGTTTCAGCAGGCATTGGAAGAGGCTGGCTGTGGTGAAATGATAGAGAAATGGAGTTACATTCTAAACTGATCACAACTTACAAAATGATCAACAGTCTTGTGTGTGCATCTGTTTTATTGAAGCTCATGAGATCTACATGAGGTATTTGCCATGCCATGTTTTTTCAGGTTGGATTGATGCATCAAATGTGAGGTTGCACATATGCAGTTCATCATTTCAATCTGCCATTTTTTGTCATCTGCAAACTTTAGAATTTGTAATGTATTTGCGTGCATCATGATGAAGCACAGGGGGGAGAAGGTTAAATTATTGATTAAAGCAGTAGGTTTGCATTTTATAAAACATGCTTATTCACTTGTTATGAGCTAGATGAGAAAACGTCTGTACACTAAAGATGAAGCAAGAATGTGGTTGAATTAGCTTTGCATGAAGATGGCTGTAAACTGTAGGAAGCAGCCAAGTTGACTCTGTAAATAGGTCACTAGTCATCACACTGTGCCTTTTTTGTTTCATCTGTATAAAACCAAGGTGTAAAGAGAGTATTGGCTCTTTTACTGAGGCTACGTGCTGAAAGCAGTAACTTCCTGGAGACGCTGCTAGTTGCCTAGCAACTTCTCCCAGCTAAAAAATAGTGCAGCAAAAAACATCCAATTAAACCTCAACGTGTTGTTTATACATTTCAGTCTGCCAGTCTTCATGCTAAGCTAAGCTAACTGACTGGCTCCAGCTACACATTTACAGCACAGACACAAGAGGAGGATCAATCATCTCATCTCACACTCGTCCTTTAACACTGCTGAGAGAACTGATAGATGAGGTGAACACTATTACCTTCCTGTTGTGTTCAGCACACTTAACAGATGTGTTTGTACAATGCAGGACAGTTGTTTTCTGCGTGTGTGTGCATGAACTCATCGGGAGCATGTCAGTGTCAATGCGTGTGCATGTGTGCTGATGTGACTCATTATATCCTCAACTACAGGCTGGGGAGTATTGTTGCCTTTCCTAATGACGCCTGAAGCCGTCGAACAGGCAACAGCGGCGCAGGTGAGCAACAGGTGTGTCCCAGTGTTGGAGAAACAACAAGTCATCCAGCAATCAACGCTAATGAAGCTCTGGATCACCCGGCCAATTACAAATAGGGCTTGAGGCTGCTTGTTGCCAATTAAAGGGGCCTCTCTAGAGAGAGAAAAGCCACCCCTCCAGTTCTGAGCCCCAGGAGGTGTGGTGAGATACCTCATCCACGTCACCAACCAGGCCCCAACAGGACCCTCCTAGAAACATGTGCACATCTCCAGAGAGTGTTGTGAGAAAGTAGAAGAGGGGAGGAGGGAGATGAGGTGGTGTGAGGGATGGCGTGTAACTGGGCCAACACTGATGGTCACAGCTTATGATTATGGTTGTAGTCGCACTGCTGTTTTTGGACCGGAACCAAGAGTACTCTATTCCACTTCTCCTGAAACAGCAACACTTTCCACTGAGACAGAGTATGCCACTGCAGCGACTGCTGATGCCACTTATACAGTTTCACTGACTCCTCGTACAACATCTTGGAGGTGCAGAGTCTTTAGCCTTCACGTTTTCACTTTGATTCACTCTCTTTTTCCTTTCTTCGCACTGTATAACAGCACTAACTGTGTGTGCTGCCTCAACACAGCTGAGCCTCACTCAGAGCTGCACACCTCAACACATCTTCAGTTGACACAGATGGAGGAGTGAAACTGCTGCTCTGCTAATGTGCTGCGACACGCCACACACTAAAGTATATACTGTATGTGAAAACAGCAGTAGAGTGCAAAATCAAAATACAATTATCGTTGACTTGGATCTTTTGAGGAGAATATTCATTTTTCACATGACCGTGAGCTGAGCTATGTGGATACTCACTCTTTAGGGAAGGGGATGGGCTGCAGCAAACTGGCCAGAGCAGGTCTCCAGTCATCATAGTCCGACCTGACAAAGAAACACAGGGGTGAAAAGGAGAGGAGGCAAAGAGAGTCAGTATAACAATGTTCAGGGGAGCCTTGATAAGCGAGGCTAAGAGAAGCAAGAAAACAGAGGAGTTGTTGAAACATGACCTTCAGCGTAGATTTAACAGAAACGGGATCAGCATCACATTACTGTGAGTTAAGTAACACTGGCTTTGTTACAAATGCTACAAACGCACAGACACCAGGCTGTGGGTGGTTACCGCACCTACAGCCTGACAGAAGAACACACACACACAATGTCAGTTTTTAAAACTAGGACACTTCCTGGTTTGCTGACATGTCATTTCTACAATATGAAATTTAAAGTAGCTTCATCGAGACATGTCTGTCCAAAGGCATCATAAAACAGTTATTCATTTTAATGGCTCAAATGTCAATCATTTTTCAGTGCGATATCTGTTCACGATCCTCACCACATAGAGTGTGCCACACCCATTTTTGTTCATCTGTCCCACCATAAAACTTGAAACAGGGGACTAGCCCAGCTGGCTGAACACAGGAGACATATCTAAGATGTGTTCCAGTGTGTCACACACTCCTCACAGAGGTGAGCTGTCGCTTTTTTTGTGCAATGAGGGCACGCAAGCTAACTGAGAGCTTATGGAAAGGTCAGCATAATCTATATGGTGCTAAAACCTTGTAGTCTGTCAAGATTTGGCATGTGGTAACACAATTTGTGTTTTTTTTTTACCTGTTTCAAGCAAATCAGTTTGAGCAGTTCTCACAGGCTGACACTTTAGAAAATGGCCGTGCTTGATGTCTGTGAATGTGCATGAGTGTCATGTTTGAGGGTCCTGGGGTAGGCCCAGGACAGGTTTAGCTTAACTCGGCACAAGGACTGGCTGTGAGGGGGAGCTGTCCTGTCTTATCTCTGAAAAGTACCTCGACTCAAAGCTGAGACTGATCTTCCTATCTGACTCAGGACAATAAGTGTAAAGTGTTGGAGCACGGGTGTGTGCACTCGGCAGCAGAGGTAGAACTCACAGCATCTTGAGGATGAGAGCGAAGCAACCCAGCACTCGGTCGGCCTGCGCTGGCAGCTGGATGGACAACGTGTTGACGGCCGGGCTGACCAGCAGGCAGTCGATAAGGTTCGGCTCGCTGTCGCCCCCGGACGGTCCGCCCTTCCGCCTGGCATTGGCTGAATTATTGTTGCGCTCCAGCTCGACAAGGATCTCGCTGGAGTTGACGACAGAGGGAGGAGGAGAGAGGGGCAGGGAGGGCGTTGGGGAGGAGATGGGAATGGACGGAACGGGGTTCGGGGGGGTCGGTGGTGATGGCTGAGGAGGACTGGGATTGGTGGAAAGGGGGAGGAGGGCGGCAGGAGGCGGCGTAGGAGGCTCGGGGCGCAGGAGGCGGAGCGGCATCGGGGGTTTGCGGTCGTTCTGCTGCTGGCAGCCGTTTCTGATCTCCTTTAGGCTGGGGGAGTTGTCCCGACTACAGGGAGGGCAAAGTGGGAGACGTGACTGGACCGCATACAAAACCTATACTCAATCCAGGGACATTAAGTGTCAAAGTACAGCCGTAATGTCAGTGAAAGTATAAGCAAGAGGCAAAGTGACGTGACAGGAGGGAAAGATAAGAGAGTTAAGATGAAGTGAGAGCCAGGAGAGATGGAGTCAGAAGTCATGGCTCCCTTGTGTGCTTGAGTTTTGGAAAAATGAGCCAGGAATGATCCTCTCTAGTGCAAAGAAAGCTAAGGAGAGGACACTAATTAGTTAAGATAGCCTATGTCATACATCTGCAGTCAACAAAAGGCCCCTGTGGAACACACAAGAAAAAAACCAAGAGCATTTCACTGTAAATCACTGGACTGAGGCTCGTCACGACGCTACATTCTACTTTATTACAAGGATCAATTCAGAGTTGGTACATTCAAGATTGCAGCTGCTTTTCATTCCCATGAATTTCTATATTTAAAGCTATGATGAATGGAGGCAACGCACCCCATGAACAATCAACAAACTACATTTCATAATAATGCCAAGATTAAATATAGATATATAAAGGGAAGTCTAAGTCTAGAGATTATATTTATCAAAAGCAGCAACATTTTGAAATTGGATACATTAAGAGCAAGGGTTTGTTTGGTCACCTGCCCTGTATACTGTGTAATGATGAGTTTTGCCATCTGCCAGAACAAACCACTAACAACACCAAGCCTCATGTGCAACTTCAACAAAACACGATTGTATTATATATTTAATCAATTCCTATTCATTTTTTATATTTAAAACCTTTGCGGATGTATATTCATTATTCTGGAGCAGTGTTCTTTCATTGCTGATTAGTCTATGAATGTCATCATGTGGTCTGATTACAGTCCAGTATCTGATCAGCCTTCCTGGTAACATATGCAAGTGACTGTTTGTTCTGCTGCCTTCATATTAGTCGTACAAGATGTGGGAAATGACCAATCATACGTCTCTCTAACCAAATAAAAAATGGACAGAGATAAACAAGTGAGCCTTCGACCACAGCGGCTGAATAAACAGGCATTTAGTGGAACAGGCAATCTTCTCACACCAGGAAATGACATGACATGTTCTCCAGGACTGCATCAGACCAGCACACGTTTTGAGGCATACGTTTTTGCAAATTTGACAGTTTGCTCTGGGACAAACTTAGTAAGACTGGATTAATTGTGCACTTGTAGCGCTTAATAAGTAGCAATTCTGGAATGTTTACTTTGACTCAGTTGCCAGTTTATTATTTAGTAAAGCTTGCTAAAACCATTGCAGTCCAATAGGACAGCCACTGAATCAACATGGGAACATTACAACCTCAATGAAAGAAGGATTTATTGGGGAGCTGTTATATTTAATGTGTTAGTTTAGGGTAGTGTAAGTAAGTAAATGACAGACAAGTTTTTTTGAATGGGCACATCAACACTGTCAATAAATAAATTCCAGTGGAGTCAGTGAGCTATCCCAAGCATCAAGACAACATGAGCTTTTAGTCATGTTTCACTTGTTTCCCACTTAGGTACAAGCAGTATGAAGCCCCAGGGTAGCTGTAGCTTGTCTAGCCTTCCGTGCAGCTGAACTTCAAGCCCGACAGACCTGAGCCGCTCAAACTGTAGCAGTCAGACAAGCAGGGTGTCCGGAGGTGAGTGGAAAGGTAGTGGATAAGTTGAGGGGGACTGTGAAAAACTGACAGGATCAAATGTGAAGGCGCTGAGGCAAGCTAAGAGTTTACAAACTCAGTCGTGGCACAGAAAAAGACAAGACACTGTGTGTGTGTGAGTGAGTGTGTGTGTGTGTGTGAGAGAGAGAGAGACAGCGAGAGAGAGACTGACCTGTTTATGAACTCCTCATAACAGGAATAAATGGCAGCGAGACACACTGCCACCAGGTTTGGCAGGACCCGTGGGTGAGGGCACTGCCCTGTTGGCCCGTGCATGCTGCAACAAACACAGGCGCAGGTTAGTTTTCACAGTTCAGACAATATGCTGGAGGTTTGGCCTCTGTCACAGCACTTGGTCAGCTCTGTGCTCCTCATGCTGCTCTGGGTATTTCCTGTAGCAAATTTCAATGAGTGAATGTGTCATTTAGGGTTTTTTCAGCCCCAAGGGCAATTAAGTGGGAATATAATGGATCAAATATATGCGAATATATACGTGAAAATGCTGGCATCCATTCCATTTTGATGGTTGTTTACATGTCTAAACCTGAACAGACAGTTGGAGCATGACAGGCTCTTACCTGTGGACGAACTTCTTGACGACCTCCATCCCAGCGTTGAGCTCGTTGAGAGCCAGGATATATTCCTGAGTAAAGAGACGCAGTCGAGGGCACTTTCCGAAATCCTGCAACAGAGCAATGAATTAGAAATATATGAAACAAACCAAAGTGCGAAAGATGATTACATCCAAAAATGTAAAGGTTTTCATCTCTATTGGGTTTAGATCATGAATGGAAGTTCCTCAAACAGAACACTGCATCATGCACTGTGCCTTCATCTGACTGCTACGCTTGCTTGATGAGGATTGTATTGTGCTTGTGACACACAATGGCACACATTAATGCCATTAAATAATTTTGTTTATGGATCTATTTCTTATAATGGAATTCCCTTCTAAATCATTTAAGAATAAACTAATTGGTACAGAATTGTTTGATACTTAGTTTAGTTTTAATGTTTCAACCCTACTGAACAAACTCTGGGAAAGAAAAACTTTCGTCAAAGTTGACACAAGGATGGGGACTGAGTCACTTTTAGTAATCTGGCTGACTCCTTTGTGCACTGGGTACGAGATACCGTTTTCACATAAATGACCAAAAACATGAAACTGCATGCAATAAGCAGGCATCAAAAGGGGAAACAGACAGTGTGGAGGCAATGGGAACTGATACTTAATTGTCGTCCCTACGAGTGAATCCTCCTGAACAGAGCACCTCTCACCATGTTATGTTTGAGGATTCTCTGGACCACAGGAGTGAACACTTCAATCACGACCATCGACCGTGGCCGCTCCCGACAATGCTGTGACACAGAAGAACGACCGTCAACAGGCACCACTGAAATGCTTTGCACCCTTTATCTTTACGACAGGCTCTATATGCTGAGACAGCTCATGACCGCAACACATGGCCTCACCTTACAGAAGAACTCACACAGGTCAGGTGGTGGGTGGTTGTTTTCCAGAAGAGGAGCAATGGCCTGAAAACACACACGCACAGATAGATGAATATTTCCATATCCTATCTCTTATTTACCCTGGCTGGGAGCCAGCAGCATGGATCTGGGATGTCAGGTGCAGAAGCCTTGTAAAAACAGGCCACAGGTGAGCTACACAAACATTACAGCCTCTCTCAGCATCAAACTCTTCTGTTCTGCCCAGATACGGCCATATGGGCATTATGGGCAACAATCCAAAACACACAAATACACAAGTGTGACATGGACAAATACATGAGAAGAATCAATATTTTTCCTCAGTTGAACGGCCAAAACAACAAGAGGCTGGACGTGTTAATTATTAACTTCACAGCCTGACATCACATATCAATTTACAGCGACAGTGAACTTCATGCTCACCACAATGATGTGCTCATGATCCAGAGTGCTGAGATTAGAGTTCTGCAAGGAGAAGAAGAAGAGAGAAGAACAACAGAGTTTAGGGGGGAACTGAATGGATTGTATGTGTTTTTGTGTGGATGCGTCATAATGTCAAATGTCCTCAACATAATAATAATAATGATAATAATAATACATTTAATTTGTATTGTACTTTACATTTGAGCAATCTCAAAGTGCTACAGGTGTCGAAATAAATTCACTTAGAACACTAAAGAAAATTTTTATTTTTTACCTTTGGCTAAAATCCATGTTACTTCAGAGTGAAAACCACCTTCAAAACATATGATCGTAGCCAAATTCCTCCAGGGATTAGTACATTTTGGGCACATTTTGGCACCATGTGTGCCATTTGACCTTTTTCAGATACCACACTGCACAACACATTATATTTCACTGATATATCACTGTGGTTATTCATTCCATCCAAATACAGCTGTTTTGAGTCACTTTGATAATTCACCCAGACCTCTATACATTCTATACATTCTCCCATTCAAAAAAGACCATACAACAGAAATGAAGTTTGACTCCAACAAATGTATCATAATTTGAAATGAACAGAAACACAACAAATATTTTAATAATATCAAATAATATTCAACATCTGGTATCATGCCACTCTACAAAACAGTTTTTGTCTGTCACAACCTCTCCAATGGAATATAATCCGAGTCGGATTCACCAGAGCCATTATTAGGCTGCGTGTGCAGGTCGTCGCTGCTCGTCGAGTCCTCTGGACAAATATCAGCAACCTCCTCTGTTGGAACTTTTTTCCATTTTCTCTTTGGCATTTTTGGTTCTACTGGCCCTATCAAACAGTCAGGAGAATCGATGAGTACCACCCACATTGACCTTTGACAAACCAGTGACGATCCAGAATGAAATTAACCCAAAGGTAGTAGATAGTACCGAGAATGTACACTTCACTTTCAAAACCCCTTTGTCTTTATGTAAACAACCAGGACCTCCGTGGTTGATTTGAAACTAAAGCAGAGTCATAGAAGTACACATTAGCAGCATTTTAGCCCAGATTAATCAGTTTGTCCAATAATGTAAGACAGGAAATAAAGGAACTGGCTGAAATTCAGGAAGTAGTGGAGCTGGGCATAAAGCTTATTCTGTCCTCATCTGACATTTCTCACAAAAGTCAAGCTGTTGGAATAAAGACTGATGATTTCATTTTCAGCTCTTGCCCTCAAAATGAATCAATACACTTTTCTCTGCATTTCTACGTCTACTATTCTCCTCATGATCAAAGAGCCAGCTTGAGAGATTCGCAAAAAACATTCCTACCTTTCCTGTTTCAAAAATATACCGACCAAAACATATTCACATATGCCGATTTTATCTTGCCCTGTAAAACCGCACATTGAGACAGAACAAACTGCAATCATGAGTCACAGAAGATGCAGGGTTATGTGCTCATGAGGCTCCCCCGAGTCGCCCATCACCTTCGCCCTGCTGAGCAGGCATCGCAGAGCGGCCCCCTCTGACAGCGAATCGGACTCAGATGACAACCACTCTGTTCCTACTCTTCCCCGGAGGAATGGCCCGGGTCAGGGTTCGACTGGGCCTCGGAGCTGACCCCAGAATTATCCACCGGCAGCGGCAGCACAGAGGGCTAAGACGAGACACCTCCGGGCAGGGGTTTCCGGTCAGTTCCTCCGCCCCCGCCATCCCCTCTGGCCCCCAGCTACTCCGCTCCTCCGGGCAGGCGGTGGCGGTCAGCTGCATGTGTGACTTGAAGGTAGTTGGTAAATTATCATCATTTACAAGCTAGTTGTCAAATGAGAACTAGTAACAGTCGCTCCAGATCCAGAGATCCAGCACCGTTCTTTCAGCGGGATAAGACGGGTCAGGACGAGGTCTTCTCTGTGAGCCCGCGTCTCTCCAGTTCCTCCTTCACCTCCTCTGTGCTGTTGAAGGTTCGGGTTCCCATCTCCCAATGAATCCTGGTGAATGGCGTCTGAAACCAGATTCCATTGAGCAGCACTGTACTCCTTTCTCTTTTGAACAACTTCTGTTGCGTAGTCCCGGTCAAATGACAGTATCCTGTTTCTAGGGATGGATGCCTTTCACATTTGAATCGATAAGATATGGTACGAATCGGTACTGGTATATATTGGTACCAGAGGAGGCTGGTCCATAGAGGCAGAGGAGGTTGCTCCTCCTCTATTTTTGAGAAGATTGGAAGATCAAAATATTTTTCAGAAATAAACCATTACAAAATCTTTTTTCTCTGTTCTCTGAAAAACATCCACTTAAAATGGTTCAGCAGCGACACCTGCAGTCGGAGTAGAGCGAGCCATCTGTGTGAAGGGCAGGGAGCAGGAAGGTGGGGCTAGAGGAGGACGAGCGGCTTTTGTCTTCCAGGGGCAGAATCTCCTTCCATTGACTCAATGCGTTTAGTTTTTTTTTCATGCTAATCTATGATTGCCTAAGACACGTAAAATGACCAGCCAATGGAGGACGCCTTCTCTTACCAATCAGCAACCAGAAAACAAGATTGACATCAGGTTGGTCCAATGACAGTTCCAAAATGTCAACTTCATATTTATACAGCGTCAACAGCATAATATATGTCTATGGAGGGCAAAACAACACGACCTAGGATCAGGGGAAATGTCGGTTTTTATAGAGAGGGCTGTGTTGAAATTCCTTCATTCTTCTGGGTTATATGAGAAGGTTTAATTTTAGTGTTTCGATATGACCTGTGGGGGGCAGCATTACGCCGGATGGTGTACAGCCTGCCAGAATTTCAGAAGAAGAAGAAGAACAGCACGACCTGACTGTTAATTTCCCCTTTCTATTATCATGAATTTGGAATGACACATGCTTACATGAACCACGTGAACAACCCGGTGGCTCTGTGATTATCAAGCCGCCACTGACATAATCATACTCTTCTACGTCCAATGCCATCGTTCGCCACGTCCTCCTATTTGGTGGTGAATTCCAGGAAATTCACAATGATGAGCAGGGCCACCTGACTCATTAGGCAATATAGGCAAATCCTAGGGGCTGTGTGGCCTCCAGGGGACGCCACAAAAAAATTCATCTTCAATATAATTAAAGCTATATAAAATCTCGGCCCAGGACATCACACTGGGTAGGGCCGGCTCTGATGATGGGTCTTGGCTGGGCTCTGTCTGCAGGCTTCTGCTGACCAAGGCACTCTTTGGATTTGGAAAAGTGAAGGTAAAGTTCACGTTTGAGCGCAAACTTGGCCGCAGATTCATCCTTTTCTCCCTCTGCAACTCAGTAGGTACAGAGATTATTTCTGCTCGATTTGGACTCCAATCGGAGATTCTTTTGTTCCCCTTGTGCCTTTTAATTTAATTATTGTTTAATTGGTTTGGACTTTATCATTAATTTTACTATATACAGTATGTTTTCCATTCCAAATTACCATTCACACTTAAAGGAATAGTTCACCCAAAAATGAAATTCGGCCATTATCAACTTACCTGCATGCTGATGAGAAGGCCGGTGTAGTTTTTTTATTCCTCAAAGTGCCGTGAGAGGCTCTGGGGGTTTTTGTCCTGAAGGCAAAGCCATTTAATGAGAGTCTATGGAGAGAAGCAAAGGTCCATGAAACTACTCAAAAACTTAATATTCCTCCATTCTGCTCATCCACTGCCATCCAAGTGTCCTGAAGGGGCACTTGGAGAGTTTACTCGAAACAACGTCATTTAGTACATTTTTATAGCCTGTTAGAAAGACACACCCCTGTGTTTACATCCTGCTGTGAGCGAGTGCTGACACACAAACACAAGAGGGATCTGCCTGCACTCTGATTAGTTATTTGAATGTTGTCTTGCGCACCTACGATAGTGCACATCGCTGCTCGGGAGAATGCATCTGAACACGCCTGAATGTGCATGAGCACAAGCACACCTCCAGGCTAACAATGCAGTGATGAGTTAATGCAGTGATTAACAGGCTATAAAAACATACTAAATGACATAGTTTCGAGTAAACTCTGGATGTTGCCCCTTCAGGACACTTGGATTGCAGCGGACGAGCAGTATGGAGGAATATTACAAAGTTTTCGAGTAGTTTTATGGACCTTTTACCATAGACGCTCATTATGTGGCTTTGCGGTCAGGACAATAACCCCCAGAGCCTCCAGTGGAACTTAGAGGAATAAAAAACCTCACAGACTCATCAGCATACAGGTACGTCGATAATGACCGAATTTCATTTTTGTGTGAACTATTCCTTTAAGGAATGAAAAAAAAATTTTTTTGCTAAAATGAAATCTGCTGTGAAACAGAAATAAAATAAAGCTTTCACATGTGAATACTGAGGTAGTTCTAATTATTTCTTAAATTACTGGTTCACTGATACACAATCATGTGATTATGTGTTTATTTGTTAACAAATTTCTTTTTTTTTTATTTTGAACACTTCCTCACTATCCACATGCTGTCACCTCTAAGAGCATGGTGAAAAAAAAATCTGGTTCACTACACAGCCTGGGCTCTGAATTTCAGCTTGTAAATCAACCAAAACATGGGTCCACCCCCTCACACGCGGGACGCGGTTCATACTCGTGCACAGGTCAGACATATGGGGGAGGGGGAGGATGGGGTCGCATAAGGTGTGCAGTTAGAGCAAGAGAGAGACACGGTATATCAGCCCGGGGTGGAGTATGAACGGAGCGGTGGGTCTGTGTTCCTTTACACTTGAAATATCAACAACCTCTCTACTCGTTTTCTCCCGCATCCCTAACTACACCTTTAAGTCGTTGTTGTAGTTGTCATTGTTATGATGTTATGAAGAAAATTAAAAAGACAATTAGAATTAAATGGTAATGGTAATGGTAAGGTAAGGGCTAGGAGAAATTTACACAAGTGTGTGTGCGTGTGTGTGCACGTGTTGCTACCTCGGCCAGCAGGGTGGAGATGATGTGCAGTGGAGCCTGGTGGATGGACTCATCCTGCAGTGGCGAGGTCAGAGCCATGTCCACCAACGCTCTGATCTCCTTCAGCACCACGTCCCAGCGACTGGGGTTGTTCAGGACCTTGCGGTACTTGTAGATCTTTTTCTGTTAAGAGACACAATGTGATACCCTGTGGTGACTTTCCAGCAAGCATTTGCATTGCTCTCTGAAAGCAGCATCTTTGATGTAATTCACAAATACTGTAGAATTGTGAATTTTTGCTCTTGTTTTGGGGCTGTTACATGTCACTATTTCTCAAAAGCTTGTTGGCTTGGCACAGAATCTTTTTATTCAAAACGGTTTAGTGAATCAGACAAATAGGAAATGTTTCTGAGGAATCAGAGCTGTATAAAATCTGCCTATCACTCATGAGACCTTTTAAACATGGGCAGTTCTTTTTGATTACCTCCCAAGTGTCAGTGTTGGGTGACAAGATGAGACCATAGGAAGTAACTGCGAACTACCCCAGGCATACTTCCTTGTACAGCTAGTACTGACATGTTTAGAGGTCTGATCCTCACAAAGGTCTGAACAGCGCTGTAAAATGATGTACCAGACTGTGAGAGGATTTGAAATACAACAAAAAACCCCAAAAGAAATCAATACACTTTAGTGTAGGTGGTTATCTTTCGAATGTCTAAAAAACAAGGAGCAACAAAGCTGAGATACAGTGTGATGCTTTAATGAGGTCCATGAAACAAATCAATTAATAGTTAAAGATGCACAGTAACCTTACCTTCCACTGCAGGGAGTGAAACCACTGGTCCCTTAAGTAGCTGTTTGCAGCCTGTAGCAAAACACACACACGGGCCAAAATCATTGGTTAAATGTGATCTCAGGTGATAGAAAGTAGGGTTGTCACGATACAAAAATTTTCAACTCAATACTGATACTCAGGAAAATATTTGATACTCGATACCATTTTCGATACCACAAGGATAAAAACAAAGACCCCAAAATTTAATAGAAATATTTTTTAAAAATGCAAACATGTAACAACAGAACCAAGTTAAATATTTATAATAAAAAAACAGTTGTGCAAAAGGTGAAGTAGAGGAAAAAATAAATAAATACAATAAACAATCTAAACAATATTTTGAGGATGTCAAAATATAAATATTAGGCAAGCTTGATTAAAAAAATAAATAAAAAAACAATACTTTTGAAAATGAGTATTGTATCCGGATACAGCGATTTAGTATCAATACTTTATTGAGTATCAATACTTTTGACAACCCTAATAGAAAGCAAACTCACAGGCCAGGATTTCATGACATTTGTGTCTTTGTCAAATAGTTCTACTTCCTGAAGTCTTGATGTTGACAGTTGCGGACAGTATAGATAGTGTCTTTCTGACTGACAAAAGCAGCCACATCCCTCTAACTATCCTCCATTATTCCACTCTTAAACAGCCCCATGAGTATCAGCTGTGAAGGCTAAACATCAGTCATGAATTTTTAGTCATTCATTTTATTTTATTTATGGGTTTATTTGACTGGGACAGTGCAACACTGATCAACAGATTTGTTTTTTTTTTCATGCTAAAAGTGAGCCAGAGTTATCCAATAAGGCTAATTTTCATTCGTTGTCCCAGGCCAGATGTTACAGGCAACCTAATGACCTAGAAAAACAGTTAAGCAATGCATTAAAATACAGAACAACAGTGGAATAAGATATATTACCACATAGGGTAGAACACATACACATATTGATTGTCCATGAAAACATACATACACATTTGGATGACGATTACATAATGCGTGTCCATGTTAAGAAATAGAAACACATTTGAGTAACAGTAACATTAACATCAGTGCTCACATCTTTGGATGTCTACAAGCCAGTTTTTAACATTTGCTTGGAGTAAGTGATATGATAAAGATTCTGAGCCCTGCATGATATTGTATACTTGACAGATGTTTTTGTATGTAATTAGGTTGTCCCAGCTCAAGAGTTTATACTTTTTCAGGATATGGCAATGATGATGTCTAAAGGGTTTCTTGTCTAGTACTTTAAGTGCTTGTAAGTTGTTTGTTGTTAAGTTGTTTGTAAAGTGATTCCAATGGTTTTAATGCAGTGGAATGTGCATGAGACCAACTTATCAGACAGTAAGTGATGTGCAAAATGACCACACAGCAAAAGTATAGTTTGGCTGCTTCGGTTGACAGGGAGTCTCTGATGGATCTTAAGTTTTACAGACTGAACTTTTTAATTTGTTTTAACTTTCTTTATGTTTAAGTGTGCAGTTATTGGATGTGAAGCACACCGTTAGTCTTTGCGCTGCTTGAAAAGGAAAAGCAAGCAAGCATGGATAGACTTTTACAAGAAATATTAAAGATGCACTCATCAATATGGCTTGATTTACAATGGGTCAACTGACTGTGTTCAATGTTTGGTGACGAATAAACGGAAGAATTAGCACCCGACTTTCCAGTTCGCCTCATCTTTATGGAGGCTTTCATTGTCTCTTAGCCACAATCGAACTGTTTGGTCCACTTTCATGGCTTTCATCAGCATATCAGCGTGTTTTTTTTTGCACTGCTATTATTTTTCAAACTTATTGCCAGAGCCCATATAGAACCACAGACAGCAATTATTTTTATTAGTTTTAATTGTGAAACTATGCGTCAGATTTCATCTTCATATCTAATTTTGAAATCCCTATGGCAGAGGCAGAGTCTGAGGTCGTGCTGCTGCCATCATTTGTTTTTGCCTCCATGCTTTGCATTCTGACGACGCATGTGGCAGTGCAACTCTGTGGTGGCCTGTTTATGGTGTGTTTCGCATTGAAGGCTCTATGACAATCTGGCACTCTCTTGAACGAAGTTAAACTGTGAGAGCACCGTTCACAAACGCCAGAATGAACGCGTTCACAGTAACGTTCATCGAGTGGAAATGCAGTACGATCAGTTCACGTTTGCCCAAAATATGAACGAGTTCATGAACGATTGTTCATTGAACGTGATCAGGCACAACACTGTATGTAGATTAGTGGGCCTATATCAATACAACTAGCAGAATGGTTGCAGGAGAGATGTAGCCTTGAATGGAAGACGATGGGCACATGACTTGACCGTTTTACAAGAACGGTCAAAAAATTATTATATTTTTACAAGAACGGTCAAATTAATTCTCTGTTATATCAAATATTCCAGATAAGCAACAATAATAGTTGCATTTGGGGGGGGACGCCCTTATTACTCAGAAAGGGTTAATTCCCAACTGGACTATTAGAGTGTGGCTTAACCTAATGTGACTGACAGCTGCCCTGGCAACATGTCGTGACTAGTGCACAGTAGTATGTGACTTTATGTGTATCACATGTTTGCAGATGACTCCATTCACTTCAAACCAGTGAGATGGGCACAGGTTCTTACGTGAAAATCACCTGCAGAGAACGAGGCTCTGAGGCTTCGACACAGGATCAAACTATTTATGTCAAATCCGTCTGCGTTTTATTGGAGGGTGGTGTGTGCTAAACTGATCATTATCATTAGCCAATTATTAATATTAATATAATATTTGAACTGAGGGACACACCTAATTAAACAAGACAAGGTTTACACAAAGGAGCCAAGGCAAGATGAACTTGTGACTTTTTTGACGCCTCGCACACAGTACATTGCAAAGTAACAACTGCAGAGGGACTTCAAGTCAATGAACCTGAACCAGAAATAATGCCGCCACTCCCATCTGCTCCCTGTATGTTTGCACTTTTTATAACCTGTCCCAATGTTTGTTAACAGTAAAATAATTGATCGCCAGCAAACCCAGGTGTGAGGACTCTGAGGTCAGACCAGTCTAGGTGCTGTGTGTATTCAGAGTAAGAAATGGTGCATGCTACAGACGGCTTCAAAGGAACAGCATGTTCAGTACTGTATGTAGCCTACTGCTGTCAATGAGATAGAGCACAAAAGATTCATTTCTATGTGCTGCTGTTAAGGAGTTAAACTGTCTTTTCATCATTTGTTTTACAAGAGATCAAATTTGCACCAGGACATACTGAGACTGTGTTGTCGTTCTACTCAGCCCCAAAAAAGATGCGACAGACATGCACCGAGTCAAAAGGAAGAGATGTCACGATTCACGAGTCTGACCATTCTGCTATATAAATATACTGCTTTCATTATTACTTGTTCAAATACATAATTTTAAACCCTAAAGCGCTTTGAGTGGAGAGAAAGGCACTATTTAAGTCAGTCCATTTTACCATTTAAAATTAGCAGTGATGCAGCAATTCAGATAGGAATACATGATATTGACCTGACCTACATTCACCAAACTTAGACCCACAGGAAACACATTGGGCTCTAGTTTCCTGGGGCAGCACAAGGTGGCGCAGGGTGGCGCAGCCTGCGCAGTGCAAGTTTCATGCAGCACAACACGGCGCACGGTCAGTTTGGCAGTTTGGTAGACAGAGATGGATGTGGCGGCGCAGCAGGGGAGGTGTCACAGATTCAGCTTGGCGCAGTGCCAGTTTCGTGCAAAAAAAGCTGTGCTGAAGGTGCGCCGAAAGCTCACCAACTCCAACCTGGTCTAAGTCTCGGTGCACAGCGAAGCACATCCCGTGCAGTGGTAGTTTTGTTAACAGGCAGCTTTCCACAGTTTCAGGCACATTTTAACGCAATAAATAATCACAACAACCACTATTCAATGCAGCCATCTTAATCAGCACATACATTTATATCTATATTGATTGTCCCATCTAGTGATGGGCGATTGTGACATTTTCCGGTCCTCCCAATCACCCCCTGTAACATGCTGTGACGCAATGATGCCAATGATGCCATTGTGGGCGGCGGCAGCGGGGGGTAAATCAGATTCCCTCAGTGATTCATTGGGAGTTTTTTACTGCCACTGCCTAGGGCTGCCAAGATTAGTCGACTGGTTACTATTACGTTGACTATCAAAATCGTTTGCGACTAATTTAATGATTTACGTCATAATTCATTTTATTAAGCTTTATTTTTCTCTCAAAAGTGCCGTTGTACCTTCCGCTGCCGTCCTAGTACTAGACACTAGTCCATGCAAAGTAATTCATTTGGAGCCAAAAAACAAACTAATTGTAAGATATTTTTTGCAGCTTAGATCATTTCCATGAGGTGTCCAGAACAACATACTAAAAGTCCTCAGAAATCCTAGTTGAGGAAATATGTTAAATTCTCATCAATCCGATATGTGTGCCAATAAGGCCAGACAACAATACACCCCAATGGGGCTATTTTTTTCCTTTACTCCTATCAAACTAAAACTATACAATAAAAGTACCCATGAAAAGTTTCTTTGAAAATGAATTTGAATATGCGAATGAGCTATACACTAATCAAATATGTCCAGGTAACTGGGCTAATGGGTAACTATGCAAATGTGGAGAAACAAACGTGCTCAAATGTCTTGTAATGTGGCTATAACATTTTCCTAGTAGCACTTTGCTGGGAGCTTATATGGTAAATATATTTTTCTACAAATCCTCAGTTTTAAAAATGTAACATATTTGTTTGCTATGAATATAATTCAGCTGATACAAAAGAAGCAGTTATTTTTCCAAAGCATTCCAAACAGCATCACATTTAGCCTTACACAGTTGGACCAAACTGATTTGAGCTGATTAGATCACAGTCATGAACTTTCCAAAACTTGTCAACATCTTGTTTACATCCATCGCTAAAACAAAATAAGTTGAAAACCTCTGTTATAACTACCTTGCTAACCTACAAAAAAGTCAAGGTAGTGTACAATTTTGTGTTATTCAACCTGTATTAACAGCTGACTGCACTGACCTCGGATTTCCAAGTAAAATGAGCAGTAAAATGATGTGATAAAACCTATGAATCTAAGGTATGTAGTCAAAGGCTTATTTTTGATATGACTACAGATACATGTATTACCTGCAGCAGGACCGTGCCACCGGGGAAGCTGAGCTGAACACAGTACTTTGGAGCATTGTCCCATGACAGGAGCTGCAGGTCCTCTATGGAGCTGTAGGACAATGATGTCTCCATGTAACCAGTGGGCTGGAGGGAGAGAGAGAGAGCAAGAGCTTTTAGATTGACAAGAATTTAAGAGAATTATGGGATATCGCGAGACTAGACAAGAGTTACAGCTCAATCGCAAAACACCTTTCAATGGAAACACCTGCAAATAGCAAGTGCACTTTCTCGAAAATTTCAGAAATATCACTTTTCTTTTGTGAAAACCTGTAATGGAAACGTAGATACTGTCTAACATTTACAGTACATACTAAAGGTGTGACGATACACAAAAAGCACGATCGATGCATACCTCGGTTTTCACGTCACGGTTCAGTTCATTTTCGGTTGTATGGGAACAAAATGCAAAACCTAAATTTGCTTGTTATTTATTGTTTATTCTTTGCAAACCAACATTTTATTTTAACATTATACAAAATATGAAAATAAAATTAAAAATAAAATACTTTTGCAAAGTGCTGCCTTAATAATGTAAATATGAGCATTATAGCTCAATTGCGTCCAGGTCATGTGGCCTATTGGCTTAAAATCAGTTCAGGATCATTTGTTTTATGAGACATACTTCTTTCTTTCTTTCTTTCTTTTCTTAACACTCCTCATATTTTTAAAATAAACTTTTAATACATTTAATGCCCACATTTTATTTTGAAAACTGGAAGTTCCAACAGGCTGCAGTAAGCCAGTGCCGACTGTTGTCTTTTGCTCTAAAGGAGCACTGTCTATAGTATTTGCTCTAAAGTCGGCAATAAGTGCACAGCCCTGTATCGAACCGAACTCCCTGTACCGATATGGTTCAATACAAATTGTATTGTATTGTATGTATTGTTACACCCCTAGTACATACTGTATACTTAAACAGATCCAGAGGAATAAAAGACATTCATTTTTACTGGCAGTCAGCTGGATAGACAAAAAGAAACATATCCTGAGCCAACCTGCCCTGGGTAAACACAGGGCCAAACAAAACCACCAAATACAGCAGTGGCAAACGTTACAGTACACAGTAGGGCTGGACGATTATGGAAAAAATAATAATCACTGACGATTATTTTGATTGATATTGAAATCACGATTAATTAAAGATTTCAAAAAAAGTATTTATTGAACCACCAAAACTCAACCTTGAATATAACTTTTTAAAAAACAACCAGAAATAAATTATAAACAAGTAAAGGAGTAAAATAATAATATATTAAAATAATCATAGCATTAAAAAAACACTGACTACCCAGTCTTCATGTATTCCTGTTCTATACTCCCTGCAGTTTGCTTCCTATAACTCCACCAGTTTGTTCACTTCAGGATTCTTCTGG
>JBCAUF010000032.1:27614213-27627453 GCA_038406115.1 Haemulon aurolineatum
TCCCTCCTCTGTGGCTCTTCCTGAGGTTTCTTCCACCTTTTTTCCCTGTTAAAAGGTTTTTGGTGGGCAAGTTTTTCTACACTGAACCCGAGGGTTAAAGGTCAGAGGGTGTCGCTCCCTGTACAGATTGTAAAGCCCCTCTAGGCAAACTGTGTTTTGTGAATTTGGGCTATACAAATAAAATTTGATTTGATTTAGATTTTTGCAATGTCAATTGTTTTTTTTCAATTATTTTTTTAACAATAGCCAACATAAGATACTACCAGAACAGGTGAGGAAGTAGCACAAGTGTATAAAATTAAGCAAGATATATATCAGATCATATTACTTAAGAATTCAACGTTTAGTTAATTACTTGTGTCATGTAGTCCTCAAAAGTTATAGTCTTGCTTCTTCTTGCAGTGGAAAAGCCCCTAAAGGAGATTTTAGACAACAATGAGCAAATCATATGAAATCATGACACATGCAGAGACTGAAACTGCCTCTTTTCTGTAAAATGTGGAACATTCATTATGACTCATTTCTGCACTGTAGCACATAAATGACAGTTGATTAGAGGAACATCTAACCACTTTAACACTAAAACTCCACAGAATTGATTGGTTTGGGAAATGATTAGCAAAACAGTATTTAAGTGTAAACCCAGTTCTGTACCAAATTCCAAAGTGCTGTGTCAGCAACCGCTCCCCCACCATACATCAGTCACAGGACCCAGTTTAACTGAATTCTGGGAGTGGTCACGGGAGCTGCTCACTTTAACTGAATTACCTCCATCCTGGTCATGCTACATAATCCTGTTTTGCTAATCCTTTGTCCAGACATTTTCTGCTCAACACACATACAATGTTTCCTGCTCATATAGATAAACCTGGCTAGACGCTCAATTTACACTACACACATTTTTGCCATGTTCACATTTAAGAGGTACACTTGGAGCATTGTCAGTTGCAAGTATACAGATAATCAGGTAATTATTCAAGAGCAATTTTGCAGGGACACAACATGAGGAAGAGAGTGTGATTTTAAACTGTTAGAAATGAAAGAACGCTGATATTTAACACATGTCTGACCTGCTGAACTGAACATGCCCGAGTGACAGGGCCATCCATCCATGTATTCATCTCTTTCAGAGCAAGTTATCTCAAGATTGGGTATTCATGGTTCACAGAGGATGATCCCTAATGGTTTTGCTGTCCTTTCAACAAGCACCCTCTGTGGTATTACCTGTGGTCCAAATACCTTTAAAAAATGAATGGCTGGACTTCCTTGAAATCTGCAGTGGATACTCCGGCTTCCCTTCAGATTCAACATCCTGACCTTCCCTCTGGTGGTGCACAAGTGGGCAGATTACCAAAAATATGTAATGAGCATCATTCATGTTCCCCTCTTGCAGCAACATCCACATGTTCAAAAGCAAAATTGCACACAGTATCACAGGTATCTCAACCATAAAATCTGCTATGCAAATGTATGATGCACTGTGTATGATGCATCATTATTGGTGCCTTGAAAGTGGTGAGTAGATTGTGATGAAAGATAATGGAGAAGATAAATAAATTACAGTTACATTCTAACATGTGATTGTTGTTCATTGTTGTTCATTGTTGTTTTGGCATCAAGTCTTTGTGGTTGGTTGTTATATATTTAAGTTTGGAAATATATGTATTTGTGGTTAATGTAGAACATTAGCAGAGGCATTATTATGCTACTACGTTTATTTATTAGACACTTATTACTTGTCAGCAGCACTTTGAATTTGTTTGCATACAACGAAAAAAAAGAAACAAATGGGGTGGTTGACTACTTTGAGGTTTTTATTCTTAATTTTTTTTTTGACGTAAATTTATGACAATCACAGGCAACACCTTACAAAACATCCCCATGCATCAAATACAAAAGTACAAACCGTAACAGCAGTTTCAGTCCCCTTCTTTCATAACAACTTTCGTTAAAGCTAGACTATTTTCAGTTTTGACTGCTATTATTTTCCCTTATGGTGTGTTCCGGTGTATCACAACACAGACAGTCATAAGGTGTTAACATGTGAGAAGCGTTGTTTAGGATACAGAGCAGCACGGAAACTTGATGTATTTACTGTAAATGATGAGACACTGTGGAATGTAAAGTGTCTATCAAAAAATAAAGAAAAACAATATTGTCAGTGTGGCTACAGCAGACTGGTCCTGCTGCTCTGCAGAGCTCCAGGAAATTCATTTTCAGCTGGTGTATCATGTCATTGTGACAATACTGTATGAGAACTGTTGTTTTTCTGACAGGTTTCAACTAGTAGCAACTTAAACAGTAGCAAAAAAAACACTAGCAAAAAAAGAAAAATAATAATTAAGTTTTTTTTTCAGGTGATCATAAATCACAATCAAAGCTTTTAGTTTTCTAGCACACTGATGTTGTTTTGTGTGATGCAGCCACCTTCACCTCGGTGAAAAATATCACAGTACAACATACAATAAATGATCTTGGAATTACTGATTTCACTGAGTTGACATCTCACAGACAAATAGGTGCATGATTATATGTAAGCTAGTTCATATGTGATAGCATACATAACTATCTATTTTAAGGGAGTTTATTATATGTCATCTTTTGCCATCTATTGCTAGATAGTCATTTCTCATATTACCTGAATGATGCATGGGATGGAACATCACTCTCTGCAACAATATTTTTATCACGGCTGACTTGGCGGAATTGGTGGCAAAGTGAACAAAGTGGCGAGATGACATTGACTTAACTGTCGGGATCAAAATTAGGTTCTGCTGGTACAACAGGATTGAAAATGATGTTTTGTGTGTACATTAAAATAAAAAAAATATTTGCTGAGGTGATATACTGCACAGATTCAAACAGACATGTATTGATTCAAACACATATACTGTAGCACGTAGCACGTACAGTACTTGTTTAAAATGTTTTGGATTATCTTGCGTTACATGTTGCATGATTACTTTCCATTCTGACAAGAGCATGGACTTTTACAGTGTTAAGACTACTTTGCATGGGCCCTTATTGGTTTCACCCTGTGTGTGAGTTGCACTGCCTTTCTGATATCACGAGAAGTGTGTTTGTACTAACACTACACAAGGTCCACTGAGAGTATATCTACTTTGTGCTGTCCCTGAGCTAAGGACAGACAGCAACAGCTGTAACTCACACAGAACAAATGGGGTCAAGGGATGCCAAAACTGTACTGACTGGAAAGCCAGGTCAGAGGTTACAAAGGCGGGAACACATCTACTCATGAGTGTCAGTCGCAGCAACGTCTATTTCTGAGCAGGCAGGGCCCACACAGTGTGGTCACAGAGAAAAACTGACTATAAAATAAAGCGCTTGTGCTCTAATGTGCAAACATATACTGAATGCAGTGCATTCTGGGAGTAGTTTGTGCTACTTTTGTATGATTTCTACAACGCAGATGGTTTCTAGTGATTTGGGATACCCAGGATTAAAGTGACAACTGTGACAGAAATGTGGCCAATGTGATGTCTATCGATGGCTCCTTCAGAGCTTTGTCAACCAAAGACAGCAGCAAATGCCCATCACAACAACACATTCAGTCAAAGGTGTTTTTTGTTTAAGGCATCATTTGTCTGTGCCTTCAAAATCATGTTCTGCTTCCATGGTTAAGGTTTAGTTTGTTTTAGGCATTAGGTTACTGGATGGGATACTTGGATTCAATGGTTCTACCTTTTATTTGTGGCTTTAAAGCTAACAGAATTTCAAAAACTCATTTACATAAACCAAGGGAAATGGGTGGGTTAGGACTTCCATATTTCCTGAATTACCGGGCGCCGCCTCGTCCCCAAGCTTGCCGGAGCTAGCCGGATGCTGACCGGGTGCATCCGGTCAGCATATCACCATTGCCGATATGAGATTACTGATCAGGACCATGGTGCAGGCTGATCACTTAACACACTCTGAACCTGGCAGCCCGACTGCTGGAATTATTTTTATGTTGTTGCAACTACAATCTTTAGACCCTAGATGTCAATATTCTGCTCATATTGCATTTACAGACAAATTCGTTCTGGTCATGTTTCATGAAAGAGGCCCAATGTTACTAGTTATGTTACTAGTTAAAGGACAATTCCAGGCATTTTCAACCTGGGGCTATAGTTTCCTAACATTTTAGGTCTATAAGAAGGGTTCTAAAGCTTTTCTTTTGAATTGCTCCTGTTTTGCAGGAGTTGGTCTGTCCCCGCATCGCCACAGCTGCGATTAATGGGAGTGCACAGAATTGCTACTGTTGAGGCCGTTTACCATCCATCCAACGACAATTTTTTCCCCACAGACAGCGTCAGATGGCTTCTCAAACATACACGAGGGGTTTGTTTAGTTCAAGCAAGCCACCATGTTTGTAAACGGAGACGTAATACAAAGTCTTCCGGAGTCTTGACCCGCTCAGTGTGTTTCCATGTAGTCCGAAGCTCCTGTTTGTCTCATCAACACTGGAATATCAACTCAGAGGCATGGTGGTTTCGTAGTACAAGTATTTTCTCAATAATGCTTCAGATAGAGTTTCAGACTACATGTAAACACACTGAGCACGTCAACTTGAGCTAACATCCCGCATCGGACGGCCATTTCCAGTGTGTCACTCCACCCTCTCTGCCTCCCATTTCCCATTTGTCTCTCTTCACCTGTCCTAGCACTAAGGGCATAAAAAGCCCATAAAATATTCAAAAACCCCCCAAAACTTGAGTCTCGCGCGAGACTTTGTATTAGGTCTTGCATCAGCAATGCAAGGCTGTTGGTTTGGTGTCAACATTAGTAGGGACACAAAAACCCCCCAGAGTTAATGCATGTTGACGTTTCACTGCATTAACTCGCATTTTTTTTAAACATTTATTTACACTGACTGTAGCGGTACGATTTGCCAAGCATTTATCGCATAATTTGACAAGAATCGCAACACACAGATTTTACAGAGTGACATGCACTGATCACAAACTCACTGTTATTGTGCAATGTGTAGTTCTGGTATACGGAGGCTAGTAGCAGAAGAGGAAAGCGGTAGAGTATCCATCTGCCTTGAACACTGTTTTTTTTCCACATGTGGCTGCTGAAGTACCTGGGACTGACACCAAAGTGTCAGCTCACACTGAAGATTTGGATAATTTAAGCATTTTTGACCCTTAACCTTTTCTGCAACCCCCTCTTGCTGTTGTAAATGTCTAGACAAATGATCATGTCTTCAACATTTGGCCAAAAAGATTAAAGGAATAGTTCACCAAAAAATGAAAAGCAGTCATTATCGACTTACCCGCATGCTGATGAGAAGTCCGGCGTAGTTTTTATATGCGGCACTTTGAGGAATAAAAAAACAACACCGGACTTCTCATCAGCATGCGGGTAAGTTGATAATGACCGAATTTCATTTTTGGGTGAACTATTACTTTAACAATACACCAACTAAATGAAATAATATATCCAAAAATGCAAATTGAAACACAGCAGTGCTTCTAGAATGAGTATCATGATTTCTCATGTAACAAAGTGGTCGTTAATTATCGTCGTAAATACCCCACCAAACAAATCACCAGTAAACGTTAAAACATGAGGAATGCTCAATAAAACAAAACCCCATCAAATCCCAAGTTATAAAGAAAAAATATTTAGTGTTAAAAATCATAAAACAAAACCTATAATGTTAAAAACGTGTTTAGATGACTTTCGTCTCATCAAGTCATACAGAAAAAGGGTCTCAAGTATAAACAGCTGAATGGACAGTCACATTCCGCAACACCTACAGTAGCGACTAGAATACTTTAGTGTTCGTGAATTCCCTAAACCCAGACCTACAGCAGGTCGAAATTACCAGGACGCAAAAGTGACGTCAGACTCTGATCCGGAACATGCCCTGGCTCAGCTGAAGGCGGAACAGTCGACAGTTGGCTATTCGCAGGGCGGCGCAGGCTGTTTTGGAGAGGTCAGAGGGCAACATGGGCTTCGTGCGATGCCACGTTCCGGTGCTGCGTCGAAACTCCCGGATGTAGTCGAAGCTTGTTCCTGTACACACAGCGAACATCATACTTTCACATCCAGAGACTGACGTTGTTGGAATCCCCCCATCATTTCTTTTACTGACCTGTGTCCAGGTCCCCCACCACGTAGATGCTGGCTCCGATGGGCACAGCACCATAAACAAAGGATGAGCTGGTCTGGATACACAAGCTCTGGTCATCCAAGAACATCCACCTACACCCATCATACAACAACTTCCAAATTACAAATTCTCTATATTTCATTGACAGTTTTCTTGATTTTTCAGTTCAGTTCCTGGTGTTAAATTCATAACAGAAATTATTTTTAAAAATGGCACTAAATAAAAAGAAAGAAAAGAGCTGAACTATCAAGAATGGCAACATCAATTGACCTTATGCACAGCAGCCATATTGACATGTAATGGTAGGGTAAACACAGGTGTTACCAATGATACGAATTAGGGCTTTGTTCCATTTAATTTAGCAGAGCCTGTACAGTGATCCAATATGTATGACAGCAGCATCCTGACTCTGTTTGACTTCAGTGGAACAGAACCTTAACATTAATATCATTGGTTACACCTGTGTTTATTCCGCTCTGTCATGGCAATATGGCTGCCGTGCCTAAGGTCTATTCAATCTCATGTTTTGGTCACAGAAGGATGCGAAGCAATCACTTTGTGGTAACTGGTGGGAATCCAATAAAGAACACTTTTAGAAACTCCCTTTGCTAATGAAGATCATGCAATATGATCAAAAGCTCCAAAACACTGAAGGTACTAAATGGTCCTTGAGCTCTCTCTGTTGAAGGTCAGGGATACCTTTAAAACTCAATATTTAAACCATAATGGGCCACTAAAACATAGGGAAATAGTAGTAGAAATGCCATTTATAGAATCTAAGTTTAAAAAACAAAACAAAAAAAAACAGCAGCAGATTTCATACCGACCTTCTCATCTCGTCATGGTAGAACTCAGACTTGCAGGTCATCATGTGCCTTTGCTCGGGGTTGTCGTTCTCTTGGCTTCTAACTCCACCAAACACGTAGAGCTCCTGGCCGACACCACACGCCACCGAACCAAACCTGCCCAGGAAAACAACAGCCTTAAGAGACAGCAGTGAACAACATGGATCTGGTTATATGGTACCATCATTTGCACCAAAAAGTTTGTGCAGCATCAAGCTTTTGTAACCAACGAATGGCCAAAAATGAAATTCAGTCATTATCAGCTTACCCGAATGCTGATGAAAATTACAGTGTTGTTTTTTTATTCCTCAAAGTGCTGGAGACTCAGGGGGGTTTTTGCCCTGCACCGCAAATCCCTATAATGAGTGTTTATGGCTCCAGAGAAGAAAAGGTCAGCAATCCAAGTGTCCTGAAGGGGCAACATACAGAGTTTACTCGAAACAATGTCATTTAGTACATTTGGATAGCATGTCAGTCACTATCGTATGTTTGCCTGGAGGCGCGCTCACGCCTTCATGCGGTTCTCCCAAGCTGCGATGTGCACTACAGTAGCACGCCAGACAACATTCATCGAGACTCGCGAAAGACACACCCGCGTTTACATCCTGCGAGCGACCGAGCGTCACAAGAGGGATCTGCCTGCACTAGTGATTTGAAACTTTGAAAGAAAAATGTCCGAGGACTTCAATGTTCAATGCTACTGTAGTGCACAACACTATTCAGGAGAACTTCATGTATGCGCGAGCATGATATGATATGATGAACACATGATAGTGACTGAAAGGCTATAAAAATGTTCTAAATGACATTGTTTTGAGTAAACTCTGGATATTGCCTCTTTAGGCCAGTTGGATTGCAGCAGACAAGTATTATGGAGGAATATTACCAAGTCTTTGAGTAGTTTTATAGACCTTTTCTTCCCGGGAACCATACACGCTCACTATATGGATTTGCAGTGCAAGATGAACCCCCCCCCCCAGTCTCCAGCTGCTTCCTCCAACTTTGAGGAATAAAAAAAACTACACCGGACTTCTCATCAACATGAGAGTAAGTCGATAATGACTGAATTTCATTTTTGGGTGAACTATTCATTTAAGAGGACCAGGTTCTTGTGTCAGTGTCAAGATATTTAACTAACCTACTTAACATTAAAGTAGGGATGTCCCGACACAACTTTTTCACTTCTGATACAATACCAATATTGCAGCCTTGAGTATTGGCCGATACCAATATAAATCCGATACGATATCAGCAGGAATCTTACATACTCTTACTTATTTTGTAGTGTGAAATGTTAAAAAAAGGTTTGATCAAGTGATATCACTCAAAGAACAATCGTCAAGAACAGTAGAGAAAAACCAACCCATTTATTATTATTATTATATTTATAAACTAATATTTTAAAGCCATCAAAAATGTTCAGTAACTGCACTGATCAGAACAGGGCAAGAAATATGTAATGTGCTACATTAATAAATAATTAAACATTTTACAGATACTCTAGTTTCTGTAAAATGTATCTAAAATCAGTAGTTCACTATCAAATTCTCAAGAAATTATGACAGGCTATATGAATTGCACATTGTGTTTTCTTTTGAAAGGGGGCGGAAGTGCATTACATTGATTCTGTGTCAGATTTCCTGTCTGATGCAATCTGCTCTGTTGAGCTTCAAGTGTTTTAGCAAAAGCTCCGTTAAAAAAAAGCAAGGCTGATACTCGTTTTTTGGCTGATATCGGACACCCCTACGTTAAAGCAAAAATCACACAATCACTACACTGTTGTGAAGCTATCCTATTTCGCAGCACTGTTCACAATTACCTAAATCATCCTGAGGTATAAGACATCACAGAGGTCACATCACTCGCGTTGGGCATCGTTTGAATTTGAACAATTAGGGTTCCGATTCCAATTCCTCAATTCGATTCTGGTTCCTAACGATTCTGATTCTTTTAACCAGAAGGGTCAAAAAAGTTTACATGAAGAAAAATCTGCAGGTCGTGTGTGGGCCAGTGCAGCGTGTCGAAGACGGAGCATTTCTACACCATGAACCCGGAGGTGTTTAATCATGTTGGTCGTGCACCCTCCTTTGCACAACATATTAGGGTGTCTATATGTCCTGGGGAGCATGCGCAGGTGTCCTCTTTTTTGGAAATCAAAATATGGTCACCCTACGATATCTTCTTATTGCTGACAAGTCATTTCTTTTATTAAAGTTAAGCCACACTTTCGATCTTTTGGATCCTTAAGACATAAATAGTCCAGCGAGTCAAGAGACATGCAGACTGCAAGGCTCAATGTTGAATGTTCCTTTACATCTTAAGATCACAGGTTCTGCTATGACTAAAGACATGCACATGGTGTGACTCAACAGCTTCCGCATCTTCTTGAGCAATGAATTGATAAGTCAGTATCTCTGTGGTGTAATTGTGAGGGAGGTCAAACTGAAACTAAAACAAACAGGTCGTAGGAGTGCAACAATTAGCACGTAGTCAAGTTTCTTTTCCGGTTGTGTAATACAAATGAAATAGAGTTAAGTATTACAGGCTGAAGGTAGGTATATGCCATAGAATGTGCACATCACAAAAACTTGACAGAAAAGAGATAACAAGACTATAACATGAGAAGAAGAAATGATCAGAAGCTGTATCTACCTTCTCTCTTTCAGAGGACAAAGGCCGGTCCAGTGTTGGGTTTTGGGGTCAAAGCACTCAACGGAGTCAAACAGCTTCCCATAGGAGCCCCCACCTATAGCATAGATCTTCTTGTTCATGGAGGCATAGCAGCCAACCTAGAAGGGAAGATTGATACAGCCATACAAGTCGCAGCATGTGAGCAGTGGTTTATGTGAAACATGAATCACTTCATCTAAGTTCTGTCGAATTTCTGGATAGGTCTTGACAGGGGGTGTGATGGCCATTCACACTCGCAAGTGCCTGATGTGCGCAAGCAAAAAATAGGCAACAACCAAATAAGGAGACAGGAAAGACCATTGATACATTGGTGATCTAATACTTGTGCAGTATTAATACCTCAGTTACTCCAGTCAGACCAGCTTTTGCAAAGTGTTTGTTGTACATGTTCACATCGCGATGACAATGAAAACATGATTAATTGTGCAGGCCTTGTCGGCGATCCACCGTTTCCTACTGAGAACCATGGCCTCAGATTTACAGGTGCTGATCCTCATCCCATCTCATACTTCACACTCAGCTGCGAATCAATCCAGTGAGCCTTGCAGATCAAAAGTCGATGGTGCCATTAAGACCATGTCACCTGTAAAAAGCAGTGATGCGATCTTCAGGTTCTCGACCTGTAACCCCTCGTTTTCCATGACTGCGCCTTGAAATCCTGTTCATGTAAACCACAGACAGGATTGGGAACAAGGCACAGTCCTGGCGGAGGCCAACACCCGCTTGGAAAAGGTCTGACTTACTGCCGAGTGCACACATGCAGCTCGCGCTTTGGGTGAGGGGGTCTCTTCTTGGGGTCATCCAATCCCTATATGCTCATACTCCCACAGCACCTCCCCTCTCTTCATCTGAATGTCCAAAACACATGACTTCAGATCAGATTGATACAATCACAAAATCGTTCACTGACCTTCGGCCAAGGGTGCTCTGGTATTATATACACTTATGGGCATCCTTGTGTTCGAACATGGTGTTCAATATAGACAAACTGTGACTTAGCACATAAAGTCAAGTCCAAACGCAATGGACGCAATGAATGCCACAATGACACGCGATGTCGCTTAAGGCGACGCATTTTGGTCGATAAGCAGCATGCGATGAAGCGATGCCGTGTCCATCGCGCCATGATCGTGGTGATGCAATGATCAAAAATGTGACAAATGCGATCAAGCGACACAATACACGCGTTACGGGCGACGGCATTGCCCATCACGTTTGGTGTGAACGCCCCATAATACAGAACACCACTCGGGTTCAGATCAGGGAGTCCGTTCCTCTTTATCACCCCCTTCAGGTATCTCCTTCATCGTTGACGTGTGTGTTGAAGTCTCCCAGTAAGACCACGGAGTCCCCCACTGGAGCCCCATGCAGGACCCCAGCTTGGACCTCCAAGAAGTCTGCATACTTCAAACTGACGTTTGGTGCATATATGCACAGATAAATGTCAGAGTTTCGGCCCCAGCACTAGGCGACCCTCTCGTCCACCGGGGTAAACTCCAACACAGCGGCGCTCAGCCGGGGACTTGTGAGTACCCCCACACCCGCCCGACAACCTCACACCTTTTGCAACTCCAGAGAACAATAGTATCAGGCCTCTATCTTGGAATTTGGATCCAGAGCCAATGCTGTGTGTGGAGGCAAGCCCTACCAAATCCACCTGGTAGCGCTCTACCTCCCGCACCAGCTCCAGTTCCTTCCCCCCAAGAGAGATGACGTTCCACATCTGAGTGCAAGTCTGCCTCTGCTGTCCATGTCTGGGTCATCGAGGCCTGTCGCCACCACTGCCGCACCCGACCCCAGTGGTTTTTCCTGCAGTTGGTGATGGTGGAGGAGAATGTGCCATGTCACTCTTTCTGGCTGTGCCCAGCCACCAGGCGCACGCTCATGGGCCCGTCTGGGCCTGGCTCCGGATGCGAGTCCCAGGCTTCCTCTGGGCAGGGTCGCAGTCCTCCCACCTCTGTACTCCATGGAGTCTATATGACACATACTTAGTCTGGCCCTTCACCTGAGACCAATTTGCCTTGGGAGACCCTACCGGGAGCACATGGCTCCTGACAACATAGCTTTCAGTTTCATTGGGACACGCAAACCACTCCACCACGACAAGGTGATGGTTCCCGGAGAGGATGATGGAAAAAAATAACAGAGGCCAGGAGCATTGCTCACATTCATTTATAATGTTAATTATTTGAACTGATGCTGAAGACAGCATATTGTAGTTTGATTCCACTTGTTCAACCAACGTGGCTGTTCTTAACTAATGAATATATTGATTATTAAGTATTACCGAGTCACAATCCATGACTTTTTGTTAAAATTAATGCAAGCTCCACAATGAGGACAATGTATTTAAGATAACATTAATTCATCATTACTATGGTTCAATGGTCATGATGCTGTTTTTAGGTGTCAACACTCTGCTCCACTGTGGATCTGACATCATACAAAAAACAATTTCAATGTATAACATTCAGTTTAACAATAAAGAGGGGAAATAAAGTTTAACACTATGTTATGACATTTCTGTATCTATTCAGTGAATGGGATATTTCTATGTGTCTTGATACCTTACGGATCATGGTCATACTGGTCTGCATTTTCCAGGTATTGCAGTGAGGATCAAACACTTCCACAGTGATCAGCTCCGTTTCTTTGGTCTCTCCTCCGAGGACATAAATCAGACCGTCCAGCTCCACCACACCAAAGTTCTGACGAGCCTATGCACATCAACGTTATGACCGTCAAACCACAGCAATGTACACAAAATGCACTTTACTGTAGCTGTCTATGGCTGTAACTATCAGTTAGCTGGTGAAAGACTTAACATTAAAACTACTATTTGTTCACAGTCTGTTGAATTGTTTTGAAGCAACTCTGTGTGTGTGTGTGTGTGTGTGTGTGTGTGTGTGTGTGTGTGTGTGTGTGTGTGTGTATCTATATCTATATGCAAATATCTTACTATATCTTTTCAGGCGACACACTATAGAAATTAAACTTTGATATAACTTAAAGCAGTCAGTGTACAGCTTGTATACCAGCATAGATTCACTGAAAATAAGTAAACGCACAGCCATTAATATCTAAACAGCTGGCAACAGTGAACATGTCCAAATTGTACCCAGTTGTGTCATTGTTTCTCGTTCGTGTGACAAGGTTTCAGGTTTTCAGCAGGGCAGTTAAATTGATGTTTTGGGTACAATTCTCTCATTCTGGTCACTGGATATTCAACATGGCGCCTCATGGCAGAGAACTCTCTGAGCTCTGTGCTGTCATCATCGAGTGGGAAAAGCTCTGATGAATTCCATGCCCAAAAGGGTTAATGCAGTGCTAGATCATAATGGTGGTCTCACAAAATATTGACACAATTTGGACATGACTTTTGTTGCCATCCGTCAATGTGTTGAGTTATTTTCAGTGAATCTATACAGTTATACAATCTGTACACTGACTGCTCTTCAAGTTATATCAAGGTTTCATTTCTATAGGATTGTCCCCTGAAAAGATATAATAAAATGTTTGCAAAAATGTGAGGAGTGTACTCACTTTTGTGAGATACACACACACACACACACACACACACACA
>JBCAUF010000032.1:27638283-27654231 GCA_038406115.1 Haemulon aurolineatum
GGTCCATGCATCCGCTGACATGGGATCCACTATATTATGAGTGAAATTTGATTTTTGGGTGAACTATCACTTTAAATGTAAAAATGTGAAATTGCTCATATATAGTGACCAAGATGGACAGCAGGTCAA
Organism: Haemulon aurolineatum; assembly: GCA_038406115.1. Lineage (NCBI taxonomy): Eukaryota > Metazoa > Chordata > Actinopteri > Lutjaniformes > Haemulidae > Haemulon > Haemulon aurolineatum. The sequence goes on from JBCAUF010000032.1 coordinate 27,638,413, forward strand.
AGTCTAGCAGGAGACTGACACAGCCTTCAGCTCATGCTCATACACAGGGAGGCGACTGGAATAGTGCAGTCAGCTGCCCATAACTTAATCCCACAATTGCAAGTTGCCATATCAGTCAGTGTTGTTTCCAAACTAGTTGCGGTGTGACAGCATGGTACTCATGCATGAATGTGTTAACTGTTATTTAAGGTGAGCACATTCAAATTTAAGAAATCTAACTAGATAATAATACGTTGTTTTTAGGATCATTAATGTAACCTCTGCAAGTTAGCCTCCAGGCTGCAGTTGTTAGCCCCAACTACAGTCACTAACAGGCATAAAAACATACTAAATGACGTTTTTTCGAGTAAACTCTAGATGTTGCCCCTTCAGGACACTTGGATTGCAGCGGACAACCAGTATGGAGGAATATAACAAAGTTTTTGAGTAGTTTTACGGACCCTTTCTTCTCGGTTACCATAGACTCTCATTATATTGTTGTTGCTTTTATTTGTAATTGTTTTATTGTTGTTTATTATCGCGGTTTCTGTCTTATTGTATTTCATTGCAACCTTGAGAGTCCTGAAAGGCGCCTATAAATAAAATACATTATTATTATTATTATTATTATTATTGCTTTGCGGTCAGGACAAATAGCCTCGGAGCATCCTGCAGCACTTATAGGAATATAAAAACTGAGTTCTCATCAGCATGCGGATAAGTCGATAATGACCGAATTTCATTTTTGGGTGAACTGTCCTTTTAATGATGTCAGAGATGTGTTTGGTGAATGAATGGACATACAGAGTTTATGCATCTTAAAGGCTGTAGCATTAACAGCTGGAGATGTGGTGACTAGCTGTGATTAGCTCGTGTGTACTGTAGTTACACACTGACACATGCACTAAATGCTCCTGCATCAGCGTCTGGATGGAGAGAATTCTCCAGCAGATGCCTTTTGAAAATGTCAAATACTGCTTGCTGTGGCTTGTCTACATCTAATACTCACATGTTAGTTTAGTTTTATTTGCTAATGAATCACCGTCTGCTGAGAGAGAGAAGAGAAAAGACCGACTTCTGAGTTTATCCACTGAGAGCTCTAAACCCCTAGTGTAAGCAGGAGCCAGCTGTGCGCACTTGTAAAGTTGTTATAATCCTCCTTTGACCTATAAACAGGAAAATACATAATATAAAGCATCATGCTCACATCTACAAATAATACACTGTCCATGTTGTCCTTGTAAGGCAATACAGTCATGAGCGCCTGTTTGCAGCTTCTTAGAAGACAATTAAAACAACAAGTTTTATTTTGTCCAGCTTTGATGCAAACAGAGTCAACATCTAAAATATGACATCAGCTCACATCAGGCATTTGGCTCTTTCCTATGCATTAGGTTTGGGTTTCATTGTGTGTCAAGTGTTATTGTGTGTGAGTGTGTGTGTGTGTGTGTGTTTTTATTACAATGGAGAGCACCAATCAAGCAAGACTAGTCAGGAATTTATTTGGAATACATACATGTGCAAAACATGTCCATTTAGATGACCACCCAAGTCTCTGATCAGAGGAACAGACAAGCTAAAAATGAACACATACTTTCATTGTCAATATGAAGTCAGTCCATATTAAAATTGCTTGTTTTGTCTGACAAAAAGTATAAAAAGAGACTCAGTTTAGAATAAAAATGGTCTGCCGCAGGGCTCGACACCCCCTGGAGAAGCCCGCAGCTGACCATGGTTCAGCTGTTTTTTGCAATATGGTAATTTGAAGATTTGTTTTCAGATATTGTGTGATATGGTGATTAATGAATTCAACCATTATCAATTATCAAAATTGTTGTGGATGGATTTCCTGTTAATCAGATAATTGTATAGAACCTCCATGTCCAGTCTAATCCAGACTGAGGTCCCAGCCTCATGACGGTGATGATGTTCAGTTTTTACTGTCACTGTGGAGGGAAATGGAATGGACTGACTGCGACCACTCAAAGCGCTTTACACTCAGGTGTAAGGGGTGGGCTCAGCTCGATCTGTGTTTGTTCTGTTGCGCTGAAATATTATAGGGCGCTCCAGTTATGATCAGGGTGACAAAAAATAACAAAGTGACTTGTGTTATCTTGAATGTAAACTGTACACATGGCATTTACTGTGATGATTCATCTCAAACTCCTTCACTTGTCATTATTTACCACATGACCAAATAATAGAATCTTGTCAGTCCACTTGTTCACCCAGGGCCCTGACCCGAACACGAATGAAATACCTTTTCTCATTTTTGAAAGGTAAAAAGATGAAGATAAACCAAAACTTACTGATTCCGAGCATTCCGAGAGTGTAAGAGCAGCTTCAGTAGAATGAAGCTGACTTCAGCCAAAGTGTTTTTCCTTCTCACATGGTTCTTTTCAGCAGTTCAAATTATGAAAGAGTATAAGAGCATGTTTAGTAATGTGTGATTTTTTTATTATTTATGATTTTTTTTACACTTTTTTACTATGAAATAATAACATATAAATAAATAGCTCACAATAATAATAATGAATGAAAAGAGAAATACATTGAAAAGCAAAAAGTCTGCTAAAGACTAACAGTAACCTCTGACTATGTGTTATCAGTTTTGCATTATACACACTTACCAATATAGTGTGTGTTTGTGTGTTATGACCTGTTCTGTTTGTTTAGCGCTGTTCTGTCACTCGATTTGATTTGATTTGATTTGATTCATTTACTTTTGTGTCTAAACTACATGTTTGAAAAAACAAAACAAAAAAAAATAAACTAAATCTACACTAAAATCCACTGTGTTGTTCTGTGTCTCTTGGCTGACAGAGGGGGTGATGTCCTCAGCACTGTTGTCCAGTTTGTTTTACAATCTGTGAGTGCTGACAAATCATTTTAGTCTAATCTTGATGTCTGACCTTACATTTGGAGTGTTTTTAGTTGTTTTTATTATTATTCAGACAAACAAAACAAAAAAAATGGGGAAAACAAATTAACTGAATACATTAGAAATAATAAATTACACGTTTTATGGTGAATATTCAGTTTTTTCTCTTACTGGTAAAAATGTCAAAAATGATCATTATTATTATTATTGTTATTGGACTACATGAAAAATAATGCTCTAATAGAGATGAGTGCACAGAGCAGATGTAGAGCTGAAGTATTGTTCCGTGTTGTTCTGATTATTATCAAATGTTGTCACTCTGGTAGTTAAGCAGGAGGTTGTCCCTGTTGTCGGGCCGGAGGAGCGCAGAGGCCTGACAAGAGTTACAAGAAATACTTTGGGTTATTTTCCCTTTTAAACACTTTGTTTTCATTCGATCGAACCCATAGCAACTCCCAGAGAGGACTCTGCAATGTTTGCTTGTTCTCTCTGTGTGAGCAGCTCTGCGCGTCAGGGGTGGACGTGATATTTCAAACAGCACATCAGTGCGTTTATGTATTGGGTGCCCGGAAATTTTTCCAAATAAACACAGCTTGATTCAACCTGGGTGGGCAGACTTATCAAGCGACTAATTCTATAAACAGATGAGGGAATAACCCTGCACCTCATTGGCTGTTGGGCAGAGGGGGTGGGGGGGCGAGAGGGAGTTTCAGCGCAATGAAATTTTAATTAATGTGGGTGGGCTGAGAACACCACCGACTGTTTATGATGGACAATTTATTTCCCAGTGCAAAGTCAACATAACACAGCAAACCTACAACAATTATTAACATTTCCTCGGGCCCTCATGAGGCTGGGGAGTCAGTCAGTGGAGGGAAGGAGCTCCGGGAGCAGGCTCAACTTTCCCCGGCGTCATGACTCTCTACCACGGCCGTCTGTCGTCGCTCGGAGTGCCGTCCCCGGCCCTGAGCCTGCCCGCTCCGCCGCTCATCTACCTGTACGGGGGGGACAGCGTGCCGGCGAGCTTGAACTTCGTGCCGGCTCGACAGGAGCCTCCGCAGAAGCCTCCCTACAGCTACATCGCGCTCATCGCCATGGCCATCAAGAGCGCACCGGAGCAGCGCGCCACGCTCAGCGGCATCTACCAGTTCATCATGGACCGCTTCCCCTTCTACCACGACAACAAGCAGGGCTGGCAGAACTCCATCCGCCACAACCTCTCCCTGAACGACTGCTTCATCAAGGTGCCCAGAGAGAAGGGCCGGCCCGGCAAGGGCAGCTACTGGACGCTGGACACCAAGTGCCTCGACATGTTTGAGAACGGCAACTACCGCAGGAGGAAGAGGAAGGCGAGGAGCCAACAGGAGGCTGTCAACTCCAAAGCCGCAGGACACAAGCGCACCAAAAGCTCGGGGCCCCTGAAGCATCAGAGCGGCCCGGGGGCAGCGGAGCAGCCGACGAGGCAGGATGCGGAGAGGATGGAGACACAAGCGGACACGAAGGCGATTCTTGTCGAGTTTAACCACGCCGATCAGTCCCAGAGTGCCCCCACACACAAACCTAGAGTATCCCCCGACCAGGACAGTGGGAGGAGGCTTAAGGCGCCCCAGCCCGAGCCGTGCTCCTCTCCGAGACACACTCCGCTGTGGCTGGATGGCGCGTCCCCCCGCCGGGAGCCGCCGGAGGAGAAGAGAGACAGAGGTCCGCTGTGCGCCGTCAGCGGGGCAGGGAACACGAACCTGGCCACGAAAGGAACCGCTCCGAGCAGGGACAAACTCAAAGGCTTCAGCATCGATAGCATCTTGTCGAAAAGTGAAGACGAAATGCGCAGCAGCATCCTCGGACTGTCGGCGGAGACATGCGCAGAGCGCCACAGTCCCGCGTTCAGCTCGTCCGTGCTGCTCGGTGCTCGGCCGCATCACTTGTATCAGATGGGATTCCCCTTCTGCTCCTACATGTCCCTCAGTTACCCCGACAAAGTGCTGCATTTTAAATGAGTGCATTATGAATTTAGACTTGGATGTATTTTACACATTACGCATGCGTAAACGTGTTCCGCCTGTAAATAGCTTTGCATGATGAGCTGCCATGAGACGGCTGACCGGCTGTGCTCTCTCCAGGACCTTTGACATCTTCATCACTCACTGAGACTGTCAGGGAGGCTTCAACTTTTATTTTTACGCATGCGCACGCAGGTCTGTCGTTGTTTTCACCAAACTGTTGCTCCTCAGAACGTAACTGCGCAAATTAAAGCATAATACAACAGAGAGATAAACAAAACAAGGAGGTTTTCATTGTTACAGATGTGTGTGTAATTCAGAGTCAGTGGGCCTGTACACTTTGTTGGAGCTCTAGAGGTACAAGAGGGGAATATAGCTTTGTACTCAATCATGTGTTTTACGTACGAATAAAATGACAGCATGACTGAGTGAGTTCATACTACTGGGAGTGAGTTAACACGCTCGGAGAAAACGGGGGCTGCTGCTGGTTGTTGCTTTTATGGACAAGAAAGAGACAAACAACATGTACATTTTCTTTACAGATCTAAAAAATATAAAGAATATTATATTCATGGAGGATTGCCAGGCCTCAACTGTAGTTATTCATTCTAGATTTAGGAGTCAGATTTATTTATCCAAAGTGATGGGACACAGATACAAGGAGTCATCCAGGGTGTTACGATCATTTTCTTCTCATTCTTGGCGACAGTCTCAGATCGATAATAAGAAAAATCATTATGAGGATTCCATATGAAAACATATGGAGCAAATTTTCTGACTCATGATAACTGCACTGTAAAGGAGAATTACGCTGCACAATAGAAAATAAAGTCTACTTTTCACCTCTTGTCATTTCCAGTGTCTTGGCCTCCTCCAGGAATTACTGTGGTTACTAAATCAGTGAGTCTCAAACTGGGAGGTCATTCTTTCATTGAAATGGACTTTAATTGATGGCCTCTTATGTGAAACAATTAAAATTATTGTTAAAAAATGATTAAGCTGGTTTTGTGATAACATCCAATGATAAATGTTTTTTATTTTCATTTCGGAAAAACCTGTGAGAACGAGAGACTTCACTATATTCAAATACTCATAGTGCTATTAGTGCTGCTCATGATGAAAATTATCATATTGATGCAAATTATATAGTCACACATTTATGCATGAAGATGTTAACCATGAGGTTAAGACATATCCATAGATAACTGGTTCAATATCAAACAATTCAGCAGTAAACATGATCAATCAAACTGTATCATATTCATCACGTGTGAGGTCAAATAATAACAATGCTGGCAATACTGACCCTGGATCAGTTTTAGAGTTCTTTGAAATAAAAGCAGGTTGATGGAGTAATTTCATTCTTTGGAGTTTTAAAGTCAGTAAATCTGACAAAAACTTAACTCAAGGTCCACTTATTAGCTTTATGTCCAACCGCACCTCATGGTCGCCCTCAGCAGGGCATTTCATTACTGAACAAACTCCATCTGCTGAGGTACACCACAAGATGCACACAACAGTTTCCAAGGCCAGGAGTGAAATTTCTCGCTCAGCGCTCTGGACCACTGCTCATAAAACAAGTCAAACTGGAAACTTCATGAGTTTTTCCTTTTAATCATACACACACATCTCCTGATGGCTGTTAGGGTCCCGAATGAGCTGTCCCGAGCTCCGGTTTGCCGTAGAATGACACCTGCGTGAAATCAAAGAGCTCTGCTGACAGCATCATTACAAACAGAGAGCAGCCATGTCTAAATATAGGCCTATGGCTTTGGTGCACGCTCGTCTGAAAGGGCTCCGAGGCTCGCACTGTGCAAATCAGGAATGTTTGTTGAAATAAACTTCCCCACATTTGAGGAGAGGAACTCACAATCACAAGCATTTCCTGTGTATAGGATTCTTTTGGTCAGACGTGTAAATAAAACATGATGAAAACCTCAGAGGGGAAAGAATGGAGGAGAGGGTGAGGGAGGAGAGAAGTGAGAAGTATTGGTTGAAATGAACACTTGGCACTTTGTCTTTGTGGGATCTGTGCGTTTTGTCCTAACACATGACCTGCTGCAGTTGGTTCCACTGGCTCCTCACCCTCCGGAGAGCTCCAGTGTCTTCCAAAGAAGCCAAGTGAATTAATAAATGCTCGTTATCTGATGGTCTCAGTGAGTGTTTGAACAGTAAAAGATCCTCATGAGAAAGCAGCTCAGACAAAAGGGAAATCCTTTCAGTTTTATTTGTTGTCTGAGAAAACAAACCGTGCTGATGGGACTGTGGTCGGAGATCTTCGACACACACGGAGCATTAGCACCAGTCTGAACTCTCAGCTCACGGCGAGCTGGATGAGGCGGGATGCCCTTCTCGAATCTGGATTATTCTTCAGACACACACACCTGGTTCCTCTACATATAGTTTATCTTCAGTTTTAAGGCGCCCTCCATTCCAAGTGACGTTTTCTTCAGCTGCTATTTGCCCTCAGTGTATCTACTTTAATTGTCTGTCCTATTTGAAACAGTCATTAGGTTTGTTTAGATGATTTGAAACATCGTAAGAGTGGCTTTTAAAGCGTAGCCAAATTATTAACAGGTTTTCTCCACTGATCTGATGCATTTCTGCTGAATATGTTCAAGACTACATATGCAGGGATCACAGCTTCTGATGCATTGTTTATGTCTTGTTGCTTTGTGTCACAGAAAAAGTATGGTTTGTAAATAATCGAACACAAGAGAAGGCACCAAATTCAGATTTCAGTTGGAACCCCCTGCTGCTCACACTATTTTCAGTTTTGTTCCCAGGGAAGAGAAATGTGTCGGCTCAGTCACAATCAGCATGCAGTCATATGGAAGAGACACAGCAGGGAGGTTAGCTGGCATTCATGTAAGGTGGCTGTGGTGCAGCACTTTATCAAAATATCAATTCGATTTTTCACACAGACTATTTTCTCTGAGGTGAGTGGTCAGGAAGAATGTTACAGTATAATCTATGGGTTATGTGGATTAAAGTCTATGATCTGATGTGAGTCACAGACAAGATGCAGAGCAGCCAGCTAACTGGTGTTGTTGCTGTCTCACTGTGGAATAACTGCAGGTTTGAACTGACGCTCCAGGTTATAAAAAGGAAGGTTGCTTTTGTTTTTCCTGCGTTGAGTCAGGTGGTTTTTCTGGCAGCATTTTCTTTTTAGACAGCAGGGGGATGTGGACAGTGGTGTGACACCTCCCCTTTGGAAGAATATAATCACTGCTATACAAATGGAAACACAGTTATAGTATTTGTGTCACCAATTCTCACTGTACGTCATGTCTAACAATGAAGAAAAATATCTTAACCATTTATAAAACCATGGTAAGTAGCCTTATTAGAATGTGGTGCTGACTTTCTTGTCACACTGTTTCCAAGGTCATGAATGAACTCTCACACTCGTCCTGCTCTCTGTCTTCAGTCACTGCTCAGACCCGTTTCTTCTTCTATTGAATCCAAACAAATCAGACACGCATCACTTCCTGTTTGACAGAGGATTCTTCAGAGGGCCCACCAGACAGTGTGTGTATGCATGTGTGTGTGTGTGTGTGTGTGTGTGTGTCTGCGTGCGCGCGCATGCATGTGTTTAGAGCATTTCATGCTTTCATTAGCTTGAGTCATTGTTCTGTTGTAGTGATCATTCATAGAGACCAGCAAAATGGAGCAAAAGTATTTATATTAAAATGCAGTGGATTGTTACTTTAAACTAAATTTAGTGCACAGGCTGGCTGGAACATGTCCAGGGAGTCCAAGAAGTCCTTGTTTGTTCATAACACTTGGATTTCAACGGGAATTAAACAGGTTAGAATGTAAAAACAGATGAAATAAGATTTCTTTAAAAAATATCGTATAAACCCATCCATCCATCCATCATCCATCCATCCATCATCCATCCATCCATCATCCATTGTCAACCGCTTATCAGGAGTCGGGTCACAGAGGTAGCAGCTTCAGCAGCAAGCCCCAGACTTCCTTTTCCCCGGCCACGTCGGCTAACTACGACTGGGGGATCACCAAGTGCTCCCCGGCCAGAGAGGAGACATAATCCGTCCATCTGGTCCTGGAGCTACCCCTGGGCCTCCTCCCAGCTAGACGTGTCAGGAACACCTCCCCAGGAAGGCACCTTGGTGGTATCCGTATCAGATGCCCAAACACCTCAACTGGCTCCTTTCCACGCAAAGGAGTAGCGGCTCTACTCCGAATCCCTCCCGTATGGCTGAGCTTCTCACTCTAGCTCTAAGGGGGACCCTGGCCATCGTGCGGAGAAAACTCATTTCGGCCGCTCGTGCTCGCAACCTCGTTCTTTCGGTGATGACCCAATGATCAGAACCATAGGTGACGGTAGGGAGGAAGATTAACCGGTAGATCGAGAGCTTTGCCTTCCGGCTCAGTTCCCTTTCCGTCACAACCACGCGGTGAAGCGAATGCAACGGTTGTGACTCTCGGGTCAATCTCATGCCCGATCATCCCCTCACTCGAGAACAAAACCCTGAGATGGGGCCACCTGAAGTAGGCAATCCACGAGTTTCCTTCTGAGAACCATGGCCTCAGATTTCGAGGTGCTGATCCTCATCCCTGCCACTTCACACTCAGCTGCAAAGCGATCCGGTGAACATTGTAGGTCTAAGGTCGTTGGTATGATCAGGACATCATCCGTAAAAAGCAGTGATGCGATCTTCAGGCCACCGACTTGTAACCCCTCCTCATCACAGCTGTGCCTCGAAATCCTGTCCTGAAATATATTCATGTCCACATATATGCACGTAAAACTCTAGTAATCCCTCAAATGTGGTTATCAAACACTTGCAACAAAGAAATGTAAGGGAGGCGGGATATTTTATATATTTTATTTTAATTTTTATATTTTAAAGTTTAGTAATAAGTAAATAAATAAATAACCACAAGCATCTTTTTCTGTATTATTTGCTGTTAAAAGAGTTTTCGTATTGGCAAATATCAAACAACACGTACGCCAATATTAGTATATCTTGCCAATATCGGCCAACCAATATATCGGTTGGAGTAACAACCTAAACTAAGATTGTAAAATTATACTTGCTTAACATTTTCATGTTAGCATTGCCATTATGGGAATCTTGGCACTTTGATATTAGCATTTAGCTCAAAGTACCACTGTACGGCAAAAAACTAAACATGCCCAACAAGCTGACATCTTTCTTTCTGTCTGTGTCACTTTGTGCGTTCAGATCCATATGAACGTACCCTTCTTGTGGCATTCACAACATCGTAACTTGAAATTTTCGGAAAGCCCGGAGTTCAGGAATTGCCATGTAGCTGACATTTTCCAAAATGGTTGAAAACTTCCAATATTCATAAACACAAGCTCACAAATTCCATTTAAACGCATCATCTTTTCTGTGTTTTCAGAGGGAAGACGGTGTTCAGTCCTGAGGGGTCAGTGTGTGGAGCATTTTGGGGAATAACTGCGGATTAGTTCAGAGCATTGTAAGCTGACTTCAGACATCTTCATCATGACTCATCATGACAGATCTGACAAGCCTCTATAGTTACAGAGAGAGAAATATAGCTGTAACTCTGGAAAGTGTCGTCGCCTGTGTTTCATGTGCAATCAAGTCCCAGCTCACTGCTAAATCACACAGTTTAAAGCTTACTGGTTCAAAAGGGCTCCTAATCCAAGTGTTTATTATATTATTTCACTCTCTACATAAACCAGCTACACTTGTCCAAATACACACTCAGCACTGGGGGGAGGGTGGGACCATGATGAAGATTGATGGGCTCGGTTCAGGCCACATTAGCTGCTAATCAAGTTAGGTTTCCTGGCACAGAGCACTAAGCCTATACATCATTATGTGCCTAAAGTGTCCTCCAGATCAGGACTGATGCTGTTTACAACCTGGACACAAACGCATACACACAGAGAGGTGACAGTACATGTGTGCACATGGATGTACAGTACGTCAGCACCTGTAAAATCCCATGAACAACACATATCTGCAACAGACCTGCAAAAGATCTTAACTCTGTGATATTGAGCGTGTGTTGATGGTGTGTCAAAGAAACCCGGTGGTTGTTTCTGAGGCTGGATTTGTGCATTGAATTGCAATTGTACTGCACTATAAAGTCCTTTTTCACAGCAGCCATATTGACATGAAATAGTAGGGTAAACACAGGTGTTACCAATGATCCTAATTAAGGTTCGGCTCAGTTTGTTGTAGCAGAGCCTTTCCAGTGAGCCAACTTGTACAAAGAGCAAGATCCTGACTGTGTTTGATCTAAATGGGAAAAAAACTTTGATTAATATCATTGGTAACACCTGTGTTTACAATGCCTGCTGTGAAAAAGTATATTTTCCGTGTTCATCCTTCCAGTGACAAGAAGAAACACTTGATTTTGCCCTGTCACAAATATGTTTTTGAAAGTCATAATTTGATATTTACTTCAGGAGGTCAGAGTTGCTCTGGTGGAGGTTATTGATACAAATGAGCCAAACCTTTAAGAGCAGCAATGGGCTACCTATGGGCTACTCCAAACCAGCATATAACCACTGACTGCTGCTCACTACACTCTTCAATGTATCTGTCTCTGACTTGCTGCTGTTTGTTAGGTAGTAGTCAAATGATATGATAAATACAAAGTGTGTGGTTTGTCATTATTGTTTATTTTAGTCACTCATACACATGTATTCAAAAATGTATAGTGCAAAAAGCATGTAATTTAAAAATAACCCACACTTTCACTAAATAACTAAGCAACATTTGATCCTCAGCTCAAAGCTGGGCAGAGACCACACATGAAATGTTGCTGAACTGTGTTTATTTTACATAACTGAATAAGAAAGGTACTGAAGAAAAACTCGACAGGATGGAAGCCAGAGGAGAGATGGAGACAGTTTCTAGAGTCCTGCAGGCAGGTGAGCTGATCTCTGTCCTCCCTGACTCCACAGAAGAAACATTAATGATTAAACAGACAGAAATTAAGAAATCACATCTCTGCCACATACTGAAGAATGTCTTGATCTTCTCTGGATTTCTCTACAACTTCTGTCTTGTATAATACCAGAGAGTTTTACCTGTTACAATTATAAATCAACTTGGTTGAAATGTTCACAACTCACACTCATGTGAGTTTATGTTCACTCCACAGTTTCCATGGGGAAATTAATTTACCACAGGGAAATCATGCAGGATAAAAATGATCCCATGTTTTATCCAATGACCATTATCAGCTCCTTTCAAAAAGAATCAGGTAATTTCTCAGTTCATATTTCTTTTCAACAAATCATTTATGGATTCATAACTTTTTGATTCGTCACACTTTACTCACCAGTAACGCACAAGCTGTTTATGCTTCATAAAATAACCCCAGAAATCCCTGAAAAAAATATTTTAGTGTGACACTTATTTTCATCTCCTATGTCAAGACAATTCACCCGTCAAATGATGCGTCATCCTTTGCTGGATGGTCTGACTTTTCTAATTGATGACTGCCATACCTTTTGAATGATTCAGTTTTATAGACACTCATTATATTCTGTATTTATATCTAAGATGCTTGCTGATCAGCTGTATAAAAGTCCATCATGGTGATGTACTGTGGATATTTGTTGCTACCATGCAAATTCCCACTAGCATTAGCATTACTATTGTGATTTTAGCATCACAAGCTACTTACTAGTCTAGCAGTAACAGGGCCAAGGCAGCATCGGTCGGACATCCCTCCTCGTCTCTGAGCTCGCGCCATTGAGTGAAAGTCGGGCCAATGTTGAACTTGGCTGTGCTTTTATCCGGTTACAATCCCTTTTTCTTTTTTTGTCTCCTCAGACAAAAGTTTTAATTTCTTTGGTAGTTTGCTTCTGCCATGATGTCTGTACCGCATACTATGGGGCTAGTGCGTACTGATTTGCCCAAAATGTAGTATGTATTGTGCAATATGCAAACAAAAGCAAAAAATTCCTGGATGCCGTATTGATTTGGAAAAAAATCTCCAGTATGCATCTGACCAGTCTACATTGTGTACTGCATCCGCACTGGATAACATACCTGATATTCTCGGCTGATGAGGTGAACATAGCTGCCACATTTCATCTATGATACCAATATAGTATTTATCTTACAAAGAGAATTTAACCAGCTAGCGGTTAACCTTCAAAGAGATAAGATAACTGGCTCACTGTCTACAGGTTGACCGGACCATCACGTCAGGAATCGGGCTGGTGCCTCTGAGACAACCCGCTCCTCCCGGAGGGCTGGTCCCACAGGTGGCTCTTCATTTCTCCGAAAACGTCAAAGTGAATGTCCAAACAGGCGTCATTTGGATAAACTTATTAAGGATCTAAACAGTTACTTTCTCATGTGAAAAAATATTAATTAAATGTTAATTAAAAACTTTAAAAAGTGATGTATTAACAGCACAATAGCGAGTAGTCTTCTTTATGGGTTTCAGATCTCCCCTCTGCTCCCTGACAGAAAAACACATTTTTGTAAACAAATCCACCACAGCAGCAGGGAAACCCCTCTCCTCTGGTTGGCAAGTGATGTGGGTAATGCACATTGTGGGAAAGGGTCCATCTCCTGCTCCTCGTCTTCCCCATGTCATATCTCGTCAAACATGGATTCAGCCAAACTTTCCACATACAGACGAAATACCGCGACCATAACCTGGTTAGCTCTGGCACTCTCAGACTGAAACAAATTTCCCAGTGTCCAGATGTGAAAAAGCTGGCAGCGTAGCACCAAGCACAGGGCTCTCACTAAGTTCCTTTGAATAAATAAAGCCATTATAGTCCCTGCTGCTCCTTTAAAATAGGCTTTTTTTTCTTGATGTCGGGTCATATCAGCATCTCAGTCCTCAGGAAATGACCATTGCTTTTCAAACTTTTAATAAGCCTAGAGTGCATTAATTGACGCGTGAGCGACCTCTGTTTTTTTTTTAATTGGTTCACGGTTGTTCACATGAAGTGTGCATGTTGTTGGCATCTCTGAATACATTACGAAAACTTATTTTCAACTAATTCTGCTGCGGTGGCATTTTTCTTCCCAAGTTCCATGTTTGCTTAATACACCTTGGGTTATAGTCAAATGTTGTGATATTGTGAATGTAAGTGATATAAACATCAACCACCTCCATTTAGACTTCATGTGCAATTCATCATCCTCAAAGGCTGTGTGGCCTTTCTCTCTGTAAAATTTAACTTGAATTCTACCTCACAGCTCTTTCCAGAAAAATCCTAGTAGCGGCTCAAGGGCTCGGGGTCCCATTACAACTAAAATAACATTTCCATGTTGTTTACCAGTTTCTCCTCAAATACTGTTAAGTTATACAAACATGACCTACTATATGTGTCAAAAACATACATTTTGGAAGCAATGTTCAAATTAAAATCCATGCTTTCATTTCCTATAAAATCGTCAGATTTGCTCAGCAGCACATCATGTTGTTGGTAGCATGAATACAGCTCCAATCCAATAAAAACAGGGATTTTAAAGCAATTAAATGGCTTGTCTCATCATACAAAACCAAATGTCAATGTAAGTCCTTTGGTCTTCACACATTGTTTACTACAAGAACAAGTCAAATACCAGAATATGTAGCCTAGTAGATTTGCCTGTCTCTCAAAAAAGGTTGAGAATAAAAAAAAAAATTAACCTTGACGGTCCTGAAACATCTCAGATGGCATCTCCTTGTCATGCCTGTAATGTTGGAAGCCATCAGGACCCTCAAGGTACATTCTTTTCTCGTCAGAGAATAAAACTTTCCTCCACCTTTGAATGTCCCATGTTTGGAGCTCCCTCGCAAAGTTCAAATGGGAAATTTTGTGGCATGTGCTGTAGGTGCTGTCTTGACGGACAGCCAGTCGGATCCTCCGGCTTAGCGCTGGTGAGATTTCTTTGGGTCTACCACTTGACTTTTTCATTCCATAACCCTCAGGATCTTTTAGGAAATTCAAAATGACGGTCTTGCTGTGTCCAACCTCAGCAGTGATGGCGTGTTGTGAGAGGCCTTGCTTATGCAGCTCAACAATCCTAAAACATTCAAAGACAGGGAGCTTTTTTGCCTTTACCATCAGGAGGTCTTGACAGTGTGATTTCTTGACAGAAATGACATGGAATCCAAATTTTTACGCAGATTTTGGCTTTTAAAGCCTGTGGTCTTAAACTTTTGATCAGCTGATGAGCAGCCTATTTCAGTTAAACTGTTTTCAATAAATTGCATGCTCAAATGTTTTTTCTCTTGCACCCATTTCTTTTTTTTGCATGTTGAAGCTCTACTCGGAACCTTCTTAAGATTCAACAGTGCAAAATGCAAATTCGTGAAATTTGTAACTGGTCTTAAGATTTTGATCAGGAGTGTATGCAAGTCTTCAAGAGCCTTTAAAGAGTCTCTCCATGAATGTGTTCGTAACATATTTATATGTAATAGAGCACCTCAACTTATGGGGACCTGTGCCCATATTCAGGATTTTTGGGTGAAACTGGAATTTCCCCCCGTGGGACTAATAAAGGTATATCTTATCTTATCTTATCTTAGTCTTGAAGTTAAATCTAGTTTTTAATAAAGACTTGGATCTGGACCTGGTATGCCTTCTTCGAGGAATGCCACACCCACAAATCAAGGGCACTTACAGAAGGAAATAGGTTAATATGTGTAGCACGCAAAAGCATATTGTTAAAATGGATTTCTTTTTTTTTTTTCTTTTTTTTGGCCCACCACCAAGATGTCAAACAATACAACGAAGATGTAAACAAAACAAGCAATCAAACAAAAAGCAACTGTTTCCACAGTCATATACCCAGTATTGTTCTTTGATGGAAAACAAATAGGGGGAGGGGCCACCAACAGACAGACAAGACAGACAAGTGAACAGACAGACAAGGAGACGGACCAACAAACGGACAGACATGGGGGGGGGGGGGGGGGGTATGACTGTGTGTGTGTGTGTTTGTGTTTTCCCTCCCCTCTATCTTT